>CAOJBK014887131.1:0-13658 GCA_948294925.1 Codiaeum variegatum
AGGAGAATTTTGATCTAGAAGTCCGAGCAAGATTTTGATTTTTATTGTAAGAGATCAAATCTAGGGCCTTCGATTAACCTGTGAATGTATTTTGAGGTCAAAAGGTCTCAAAATAATGCACAAAATTGAAAATAACCAAAATTTACTAAATTGGCCGAAATCCGTAGTGGTACCCCTAGGAGAATTTTCATCCAATAGTATGAGCAAGATTTAGTGTTTTATTGCACAATTTTAATGCTATGGCTTCTTGATTAACCATTGAATGTATTTTGATGTCAAAATGTATCAAAATAATGAACAAATGTGAAATAACCAAAATTTGCTATATTGTTCGAAATCCCTAATGGTACCCCTAGGAGAATCTTGATCCAGAAGTCCGGGCAAGATTTAGTATTTTATTGATTAGATCAATGCTATGGATTCTTGATTAACCTTTGAATCAATTTTGAGGTCAAAAGGTTTCAGAATAATGCACAAAATTAAAAATAACCGAAATTTGCAAAAATGGCTGAAATCCCTAGTAGTACCCCAAGGAGAATTTTTATCCAGAAGACCGAACAAGGTTTAGTTTTTTATTTCTTGAGACCAATGCTATGTCTTTGTGATTAACCTTTGAATGTATTTTAAGGTCAAAAGGTCTCAAAATAATGCACAAAATTGAAAATAACCGAAATTTGCTCTGTTGGCCGAAATCCCTAGTGGTACCTCTAGAAGAATTTTGATTCAGAAGTCCCAGAAAGATTTATTGTTTTATTGCATGAGATTTAATTATTTGGGTTCTTTATTAACCTTTGAATATATTTTGAGGTCAAAATGTGTCAAATAATGCACAAAATTTAAAATAACCGAAATTTGCTAAAATGGCTGAAATCCCTAGTGGTACCCCTAGGATAATTTTGATCTAGATGTCCGGGCAAGATTTAGTGTTTTGTTGCATTAGATAAATTCTATAAGGCCACGATAGGGACTTTTTGAGCTTACTACTTCTTAAGAAAGAGGCACAATTCACAATAGGCTGTCACGGGCATTGGCACGGGCAGTGAGAGCTGCCCGTGACAGTACTCTGCACTTATAAATAGCACAAAATTTTCAGATTTAGTATCTTGTCTTGGGTCTTTAGGTCTATCCTCCAAAAATCCAAAGAGTCGCTAAGAACCAAGGATTTGCAGGTCAAAGAAGTGAATTAGAGGTGGAGAAACACATCTAGATGCAAGATTAAGCAAGATTATCATTGGAATTCAAGGATTAATCTATGGTTCATCATGAGTTCTTTGGTTTATTTTTTGTCTCTTTTGATTTCTTATTCTTTTCTTATTGTTGTGAATTGAACTTATCTAATCTACCTATATTAGATTAGTATTTGATGTTTTTTTGGATTGATTGACTATTTTCCTCAATGAATTTTTAGGGTTTTATTCAAGTATTGATTTTGATTAATATTGTTACACTTTTCATCTTCAATTGCATGCTTATGGATGATTGTTATTGCCTATTCTTGGCTAGAGATAGAAAGTTAGGTTTTGGAACACTCAAAATCAATTAGGTTTTCTATGCTTGCTAGAGATAGAAGTATGGACTCCTAGGATTTATGTTTTATTTCACTTGTTTTTAATGTTGTTCCTACTTGTTTGGTTGTGAGAAGAGATTCCCAACTTTTACATAGAAATTAGGGTTTGATTGCTTGAGAAATATTTAAACTTACCTTTTGTTTGAAAATCCACTTGTTAATTTCCCTGAATTTTCATTGAGCTGTTAGTTGTCCATTCAATATAATCAAATACAAGTCGAAGTCTAAAGTCTCACTCAACGTTTTGGCAATTTGACCCACTTGGGTCTCAAGTCTCTATATTGAGGCATGGTTATTCCTGACCATGACATCATGTGCTTGAACTTTCTTATCGTTGGCTACCATATACTCTCTCAAAATCTCTCCTATCTCGCTTTCCTTCGGTGGAGGAGCTAATTGTTGCATAGGAGCTCTTAAATGGAATTCAGGTGGAGGAACCCTCTGCTCACCGTTGTTCCTCCATGATAAGTTAGGATGATTTCTCCACCTAGGATTGTATGTATTTGAATAGGGGCTGCTATCTGCCCTCTGCATATTGCCCATGTAGTTGACTTGCTCCTGACCCCCACTAGCTGCTTGAACCATATAAACCCGGCATGTTACACTCGTGTCCTTGGTGATCACCACCACAACTCTCACACATTAACACTTGTGGTCTCGAAGTGCCCGAGGCCAACATATCAAACTTCTTATCTAGTGCTTCCATTTGGGCTGACAAAGATGTAATAGCATCTACAAAATGGATGCCTTGAGTCCTTAGCCTTGTTTGATCACGTGGGTTGGGTAACCACTGATAATAAAATCGAGACATCTCCTCAATAAGCTCCCACACTTCCTCTAGTGTCTTTGACTCCAATGATCCTCTTTTGGATGCCAATAAGAGTTGTCAATTATTGTAGTTAAGACCATTGGTGAAGCTCTCTACCTACTGCCATAGCTCAAAACCATGATGTGTACATTTCAGCAACAACTCCTTGAACCTTTCCCAGCCTTCATAGATTGACTCCCCCTCTAGTTGTGAGAAAGAGTAAATTTCTTGATGGAGCTTGGCTATCTTAGCTAGGGGAAAATACTTCTCAAGAAATGCTACCGCCAACTGCTCCCAAGTTGTAAAGTGCCCGGCTGGAAAAGATTTCAGCCACTTCTTCATATTGTCCCTCAAGGAGAATGGGAACAATCTCAACTTTATAACATCCTCTGACACCCCATTCATATTGAATGTATCACATATCTCCACGAACTCATCCAAATGGGTGTGAGGATTTTCATGAGCCAAACCTCCATATTGATAGGAGTTTTGGATCATCTGGATGATGGTTGGCTTGATCTCAAAATTGTTGGAGTCCACTGGTGGCCATCTAATCGGACCTCCAACATTGTTCAAATCTACCCGTGCAAAGTATTGCATTGTTCTCTGCATTTGAGGATCATTGTTGTTCCTATTCCTATTCTCATTGCCAACTCATATGGCTCGTCTATTCCCATTGCCATCAACACCATTTCTACACTAATTTCCTTCCATCTCTATCTCAGGGTCAGCTAAGTTCACTTCCAAAGCAACCTTTTCCATTTCTTGAGTCGGTAAATTTTCAGCTTCTTCCGGAATTGGATCACCTTCTTCCAGAGATAACCTTTTTAGCTACCACCCAATCTATTGAATCTCGGGAATATAAGGGTGCAATTGAGATGAGCTAGCTCTGGTCATGCACTAACCTAAAATGAAATAGAAGACAAAAAATAAAATTAAATACAAAGAAAAGAAAAGGCTAAATCAATAGCTTTGGATTTATTACTAATGTTAATCGTAATAAAATAGAACAAAGTCTCCAGCAACGGCGCCAAAAACTTGATGTGTTAAAAGCAACACCCGTAAGTGCATGGGATCATATCAAGTAGTAAAATTAGAAAGTCCCAGTATCGTTCTCCCAAGGGACTCATTAGTTTAATCGATCAAGCACCAACTCAATCTCCTAGTCTATTGTCTAGCTAACAATACTTATTGGGTTTAGAAGCAAATTTTTTTAACTATGGAAACTAAAAAGAAACTAAACTTGCAATTAACAAAATCTAAGGAAATCAACAATCAAATCTGGAAAGTTAGATAAATTAAGGCATCTACCTAGACTTTGACTCGTATTACTCAAATCATACGTTCAATCAACAAATCAACGAATATGTTAGTTAATCATTAAGTGGGATTTTTCACTAAATTTGGTTTAAATCTTTCTCAAGTAATTAAACCCCTAATTTCCTAAGTAATAGAAAGGAATCTCTTCTCAGTCCTATTCAATGAGAAACAACCTTAATGATCCATTGAAAAATATGCAAAACCCTAGGAGTTTGTGGATCTATCTCATAACAAACCTATTAAGTTTTTTAGTGTTCTATGTCTAAACTCTCTATCTCTAGTAAAGTTTAAAAAACACAAATCAAGAACAAGCATGCAATTGCAATTGATTTATGGAAAATCAAGTATCAAAAACTAAACTTAGTGAAAAACCTAAACATTCATTGAACAAACTCTTGATCAATCCATACAACCGAGTAACACTCATCTAATCTAGGTAGATAAATGAAATCAATTCATAATCAAATCAAAAGAACAAGAAAAAGATAAGAAATTGCAGAAATCTATGAAGTTCATGAAAACTAAATGGAATTCCAGCTAAATCCTTGAAGTTCCAGCTCTAAATTGAGATAATGATCTGTAATTCGGCCTTGAAATCCTTCCTTGATCTATTTTTCCTCTGTTTTTAAAGCCTTAGATCTACTTTGGATGAAGTTAGATCATTTTTGTGTCCATAGACTTCAGTCTCTTTCTGGTTCCCCCTTTTTTCTCTGAAATTTTGCACTTAAATAGGTCTCAGAATGTTGTCATGGGCAACTCCCACGGCCCGTGCCAGCCTTCTGTGAGAGATAACTTGGGATTGAGAAGCAGATTGCTCTCACGGTCCATGACGGGGACCGTGAAAAGCTACTGCTTCTCTCCTTTCTTCTAGCACGGTCCATGCTTCCTCTGTCACAGCCCGTCCCAACAGCCATGACAGCCTTCTATGCTTGGGGTCGTGAGGCAGTAAGCTCTCACACTCCCTGTCACGGTCCGTAACGGGGACCATCGGAAGCTACTGCTTCTCACACCCTCTCCTTGCTTGCTCCCACGGTCTGCAGTCCCTCTATCATAGCCCTTACGACCAGCCATGACAGAGGATTGCCTCCCAATGTCTCAACCTTGGCACGGGCTGCTCCCACAGGCCGTGAGACAGCCCTAAGCCTTCATTCTTTGCTCTGTTTTCGCATATTTTCTTCGTCTTTCAAGCTCGAACCTTGAACTAATTCCTCCTAGCTTCAAAATTCAATTGATTGCTTAAAATGGCTGAAAACCCTTAGAACAAACAAATTAAATTCAATTTAACATGTAAAATCATCAAGAATATGGGGTAAAATATTGTATATTTTGCTAGTTATCAACAACCTTGGGTTCTCATCATTTATTACAATAGCCCGTATACTTGCAGTCGCTAATTTGTATTAGATTTTGTGGTGAACACCCATTAAACTCAAAATAACTGAAATGTGCAAAATTGACCGAAATCCTTAGTGGTACCCCCTAGGGAAAATTTGATCAAAAAGTACGGGCAAGGTTTTAAGTTTTTGGCATGATATTAGTGTTATGGCTTTGTGATTAACCTTTAATTGAATTTTATGTCCACAAAGTCTCAAAATGATAAGTAAAACTCAAAATAACTGAAATGTGCAAAATTCATCGAAATCCCTAGTGGTACCCTAGGAAATTTTCGATCTAGAAGTCCTGGAAAGATTTAATATGTTTATCATGATACTATTTCTATGGATTAAAGATTAACATTCGATCCAATTTTGAAGTCAAAAAGTGTAAAAATAATCCATAAAACTCAAAATAACTTAACTGTGCAAAAGTTGCCGAAATCCCTAGTGGTACCCTAGGGAAATTATGATCCAGAAGTCTGGGCAAGTTTTTAAATTTTTGGTATGATATTAATGCTATGGCTATGTGATTAACCTTTGATCAAATTTTATGCTCACAAAGTCTCAAAATAATCGTAAAATTCAAAATAACCAAAATGTGCAAAATTTGTTAAAATCCCTAGTGGTACCCTTAGAAAAATTTCGATCCAGAAGTCCAGGCAAGATTTTATGTTTTTAGCATGATAGTATTGATATGGATTAATGATTAACTTTTGATCCAATTTTGAGGTCAAAAGTCTTTAAATAATCCATAAATCTCAAAATAACTGAAATGTGCAAAAGTGACCGAAATCCTTAGTGATTTCCTTACGAAAATTTTGATCCAAACGTCGAGGCAAGATTTTAAGTTTTTGGAATGATATTAATGCTATGTCTTTGTGATTAACCTTTAATCAAACTTTTGGTCAAAAAATAATTCATAATACTCAAAATAACCGAAATGTGAAAATTCATTGAAATCCCTAGTAGCCCTCGTAAAATTTTGATCCAGAAGTCAAGGCAATATTTTGAGATTTTGGCATGACATTAACGATATGGATTTGTGATTAACCTTTAATCACATTATATAGTCAAATAGTCTAAAAAAACTCATTAAACTCAAAATAACTGAAATGTGCAAAATTGATCGAAATCCCTAGTGGTACCCCTAGGGAAATTTCAATCCAGAAGTACGGCAAGGTTTTGAGTTTTTCATATAATATTAAAGACATGGATTTGTGATTAAATTTTATTCCAATTTTTATGGTTAAAAGGCCAACAAATAATTTATATAACTCTAAATAGTCAAAATGTGCAAAATTGGTCGAAATTTCTGGTGGTACCCCTAGGGAAATTTTGATCAAAAAGTATGGGCAAAGTTTTAAGTTTTTGGAATGATATTAGTGTTATGGCTTTGATTAACCTTTAATTAAATTTATGGCCACAAAATTCTCAAAATAATCTACAAAACTCAAAATAACTGAAACTTGCAAAATTCACTGAAATCCCTAGTGGTTCCCTTGGGAAATTTCGATCTACAAGTCCTGGAAAGATTTTATATGTTTATAATGATACTATTTATATGGATTAATGATTAACATTTGATCCAATTTTTAATTCAAAAGGTTTAAAAATAATCCATAAACCTCAAAATAACTTATATGTGCAAAAATGGCTGAAATCCCTAGTGGTACCCTAAGGAAATTATGATCCAGTAGTCCAAGAAAAATTTTGAGTTTTTGGAATGGTACTAATATTGTGGATTTGTAATTAACCATTATAAAACTTTATGCTAAAAAAATCTCCAAATAATCCATAAAACTCAAAACAACCTAAATAAGCAAAATTGGCAGAAATCCCTAGTGGTACCCCTAGAGAAATTTTGATTTTGAACTGCAAGCAAGAATTTAAGTTTTTGCATGACATCAATGATATGTATTTGTTTTTAAACTTTAATTAAAATATATTTTCAATAAGTCTCAAAATAATTTATAAAACTCAAAATAACTTAAATGTACAAATTTGGTCGAAATCCCAAGTGGTACGTACCCCTAGGGAAATTTCGATCCTGAAGTCCAGGTAAGGCTTAGAGTTTTTGGCATGATGTTGATGCTATTGAATTGTGATTAACATTTAATCCAAATTTTCTATTAAAATGTTTCAAAATAATCCATAAAACTTAAAATAACCGAAATGTGCAATATTGGCCAAAATCCCTAGGGTACCCCTAGGGAAATTTTGATCCTGAAGTCTAGGCATGATTTTGAGTTTTTGACTTGATGTTAATGATATTGATTTTTAATTAAACTTTAATAAAACTATATGGTAAAAATTCTAAAAATAATGCATAAAACTCAAAATAACCGATATGTGCGAAATTGGCCGAAATCACTAGTGATACTCCTAGGGAAATTTCAATCTAGAAGTCTAGACAAAGTTTTGAGTTTTTGGAATGATATTAATTCTATGGATTTTTTATTAAACGTTAATCCAATTTTATGTTTATAAGGTCTCAAACTAATCCATAAAACTCTAAATAATCGAAATGTTCAAAATTCACCGAAATCTCTGGTGGTACCCGATGAAAATTTTCAATTCATAAGTCCAAGAAGGATATTATGTTTTTGGAATGATATTAATTCTATGGCCTTATTATTAACCTTAGATCCAATTTTGAGGTCAAAAGTTCAAAAAATAATTCATAAAACTCAAAATAATTGAAATATGCAAAATTGACCTAAATCCCTAGTGGAACTCTCTAGGGAAATTTCGATCTAGAATTCTAGGCAAGATTTTGAGTTTTTTTATATGATATTAATACTATATCTTTGTGATCAACCTTTAATTAAATTTTATAGTCAAAAAGTCTCTAAATGATCCATAAAACTCAAAATAACCAAAATTTGCAAAATTTGCAGAAATTCCCAGTGGCCCTAGGGAAATTTCGATCCAGAAATCTAGGCAAGATTTAATATTTTTTGCATGATATTAATGCTCTGGATTCATGATTAACCTTATATCCAATTTTGAGGTCAAAAAGGCTCAAAATAATCCATAAACACAAAATAACCGAAATGTGTAAAATTGATCGAAATTCCTAGAGAAATTTCAATCCAGAAGTCCATACAAGATTTTGAGTTTTCTGTATGATATTAATTTTATGGATTTGTGATTAAATGTCAATCCCATTTTATTATCTAAAACTCTCAAAATAATTTGTAAATCTCAAAATAACTAAAATGTGCGAAATTCTCTGAAATCCATAGTGGTACCCTTAGGTAAATTTCGATCAAGAAGTTCAGGTAAGATTTTATATTTTTTGTATGATATTATTTATATGGATTCACAATTAACCTTAAATTTAATTTTTAGGTCAAAGGGTCTCAAAATAATTTATAAAACTCAAAATAACAGAATTGTGCAAAATTGGCCGAAATTCCTAATGGTACCCCTAGGAAAATTTCGATCCAGAAGTCAGGGCAAGATATTATGTTTTTGGTATGATATTAATTCTATGGCCTAATTATTAACCTAAGATCAAATTTTGAGGTCAAAAAGTTTCAAAATAATCCATAAAACTCAAAATAACTTAAATGTGCAAAATTGACCGAAATCCCTAGTCCCTATAAAAGTTTTGATCCAAAAGTCCATACAAGAGTTTTTCATATGATATTACTTATATTACTTTTTTTATTAATGTTTATTCCAATTTTATGGTTAAAAAATCTCAAAATAATTCATAAAACTCAAAATAGTATAAATGTGCAAAATTGGCCAAAATCCTTAGTGGTACCTAGGAAAATTTTGATCAAAAGTTCGAGCAAGGTTTTAAGTTTTTGGCATGATATTATTGCTATGGCTTTTTTATTAATCTTTAATTTAATTTTATGGTCACAAAGTCTCAAAATAATCCGTAAAACTACAAATAACTAAAACGTTCAAAATTAACTGAAATCCCTAGTGGCCCTACAAAAATTTCGATCTAGAAGTCTAAGCAAGATTTTATGTTTTTAGCCTGATACTATTGATATGGATTAATGATTAACTTAAGATCCAATTTTGAGGTCAAAAGGTCTAAAAATAATCCATAAACTCAAAACAACTTAAATGAGCAAAAGTGGCCTAAATCCCTAATGGTACCCTAGGGAAATTATAATCCAGTAGTCCTGGCAAGATTTTGAGTGTTTGGCATGATACTAATGCTATGGCTTTGTCATTGACCTTTAATAAAACTTTATAATCAAAAAATCTCAAAATAATTCATAAAACTCAAAATAACTGAAAAATGCAAAATTGTTCCAAATCCCAAATAGTACCCCTAAGGAAATTTTGATCTGGAAGTTTGGGCAAGATTTAGCATTTTTGGCATGATATTAATGCTATGAAATTTTGATTAAATTTTAATTCAATTTTATTGTTTAAAAAATCTCAAAATAATCCATAAAACTAAAAATAACCGAAATCTGCAAAATTTTCCGAAATCCCTAGTTGTACCCCTAGGAAAATCTCGAACTAGAAGTCAAGGAAAGATATTATGTTTTGGGTATGATATTAATGATATGGCCTCATGACTAACCTAAGATACAATATTGAGGTTAAAAAGTTTCAAAATAATCCATAAAACTCAAAATAACCGAAATGTGAAAAATTGACCGTAATCCCTAGTCGAACCCCCTAGGGAATTTTCTATTTAGAATTCCATGCAAGATCTTGAGTTTTCATATGATATTAATACTATGGCTTCTTATTAACCTTTAATCAAACTATATGGTCAAAACGTCACAAAATATTTCATAAAACTCAAAATAACCCAAATGTGGCCAAAATCTCTATTGGTACTCCTAAGGAAATTTTGATCCTGAAGTACAGGTTAGATTTTCAATTTTCAGTATGATCTTAATGCTACGGATTTGTGATTAACCTTTAATCAAACTTTATTGTCAAAAAGTCTCAAAATAACCTATAAAACTAAAAATAACCGAAATGTGCAAAGGTGCCGAAACCCCCAGCGATACCCCCTAGGGAAATTTTCATCCTGAAGTGCCATCAAGATTTTGAATTTTTGGCATGAAAGTAATGATATGGCTTTGTGGTTAACCTTTAATTAAAATTTATGGTATAAAAGTCCAAAAATATTCCATAAAACTCAAAATAACCCAAATGTGCAAAAGTGGCTGAAAACCCTAGTGGTACCCATAGGGAAATTTTGATCCTGAAGCACAGGTAAGATTTTCAATTTTTGGCATGATCTTAATGATATGGTTTTGTAATTAACCTTTAATCAAACTTTTTTTCAAAAAGTCTCAAAATAATCCATAAAACTCGAAATAACCGAAATGTGCAAAAAGTGTCGAAATCCCTACTGGTACACCCTAGGGAAATTTTGATCCTGAAGTGCCGGCAAGATTTTGAGTTTTTAGCATGAAATTAATGATATGGCTTTGTGATTAATCTTTAATCAAAGTATATAGTCAAAAAGTCTCAAAATAATCCATAAAACTCAAAATAACTGAAATGTGCAAAATTGGCCAAAATCTGAAGTGTTACCCCTAGGGAAATTTCGACCCAAAAAGTCCAAGCAAGATTTTATATTTTTGACATAATATCAAAAATAAGTTTCATTATTAATCTTTAATTAAATTTCATGGTCAAAAAGTCTCAAATAATCCATAAAAATAAAAATAATCAAAATGTGCAAAATTTACTAAAATCCCTAGTGGCAAAAAGTCTCAAATAATCCATAAAAATAAAAATAATCAAACTGTGCAAAATTTACCGAAATCTCTAGTGGTACCCCCTAGGGAAATTTTGATCCAAAACTTTCAGGCAAGATTTTATGTTTTTGGCATGATATTAAAGTTACGCGTCATGATTAACCTTTAATTCAATTTTATTGTCTAAAAGTCTCAAAATAATCCATAAAACTGAAAATAATAAAAAATGTACAAAATTCGCCAAAATCCCTAGTGGGGTTTGTGATTACCCTTTAATCAAACTTTATGGTCAAAAAGTCTCCAAATAATCCATAAAACTCAAAATAACCTAAATGTGCAAAATTGAACGAAATCCCTAGTAGTACCTCTACGAAAATTTTGATCCTAAAGTCCAAACAAGATTTTGAGTTTTTGAAATGATATTAATGCTATGGATTTGTGATAAACTTTATGGTAAAAAAGTTTCAAAATAATCCATAAAACTCAAAATAACCAAAATGTGCCAAATTATCCGAAATTCCTAATAGTACCTTGGGGAAATTTTGATCCTGGAGTCAATGCAAGGTTTTGAATTTTTGGCATGATATTTATGCTTTAATCAAAATTAATAGTAAAAAATTATCAAAATAATCCATAAAACTCAAAAATAACCGAAATATGGAATGTTGACCGAAATACCTAGTGGTACCCTATTGAAATTTTGATCCTGAAGTATGGGCAAGATTTTGAGTCTTTGGCATGACATTAATATTAATACTTTGTGTTTAACCTTTAATCAAACTATATGGTCAAAAAGGCTCAAAATAATCTATCAAACTAAAAATAACCGAAATGTGCAAAATTGACGGAAATCCCTAGGGTAATTTCGATCTAGAAAGTCCAGGCAAGATTTTATGTTTTTAGTATGATATTAATGCTACTATTAATGATTAATCTTTAATTCAATTTTATGGTAAAAAAAGTGTCAAAATAATCCATAAAACTCAATATAATCGAAATGTGCAAGATTCGTCGAAATCCCTAATGGTACCTCTAGGGAAATTTTGATACAAATGTCTAGTATGATTTAGAGTTTTTGACATGATATTAATGTTATGGATTTATGATTAGCCTTTAATCAAACTTTTTGGTAAAAAAAGTCTCAAAATAATCCATAAAGCTCAAAATAACCGAAATTTGCAAATTTGGTCGAAATCTCTAATCGTACCCCTAGGGTAATTTTGATCCTGAAGTCAAGGAAAAATTTTAATTTGTTTTGCATGATATTAAAGCTATGACTTTTTTATTTACCTTTAATAAAATTTATGGTCATAAAGTCTCAAAATAATCCATAAAACTCAAAATGACCAAAATCTCTATTGATAACCCTATGAAAATTTTGATCCTGAAGTCTTGGAAAGATTTTGTGTTTTTGGAAAGATATTATTGCTATAACCTCATGATTAATCTTAGATCCAACTTTGACAACAAAAAGTCTAAAAATAATCCATAAAGCTCAAAATAACTGAAATGTGCAAAATTTGTCGAAATCGTTACTGGAACCCCTAAGGAAACTTCAATCCATAAGTACTATAAGATTTAAATTTTTTCCTATCAAATTATTACCATAGCTCTATGATTAATTTTAATTCAATTTTATGGTAATAAAAGTCTCAAAATAATCTATAAAACTCAAAATAACTGAAATGTGCAAAATTCGTTGAAATCCTTAATGGTAACCTTAGGGAAATTACTATCCAGAAGTCCATGTAAGATTTTATATTTTTATATGATATTAATATTATGGCTTTGTGATTAACCTTTGATCCAATTTTAAGGTCAAAAAGTCTCTAAATAATTCATCAAACGCAAAATAATTGAAATGTGCAAAATTCACAGAAATCCCTAGTGTTACCCCTAAAGAAATTTCGATCTAAAAGACCGGGAAAGGTTTTGAGTTTTTAGCATGATATTAATGTTATGGCTTTATGATTAACCTTTAACCAATTTTATGGATAAAAAGTCTGAAAATAATCCTTTAAACTCAAAATAACCGAAATATGCAAAATTCGTCGAAATCCCTAGTGGTATCCCTTGGAAAATTTCGATCCAGATGTCTATGCAAGATTTTATGTTTTTGGTATGATATTGATGCTATGCCTTTATGATTAACCTTATATCCAATTTTGAGGTTAAAAAGTCTCAAAATAACTCATAAGAATAACTGAAATGTGCAAAATTACCGAAATCCTTAGTGGTATCCCCTAGGAAAATGTCAATCCAGAAGTCCGGCCAAGATTTAATATATTTTGCTTAATATTAATGTTATGGTTTCATAATTAACCTTCAATCCAATTTTGAGGTCAAAAATTCTAAAAATAATCTATAAAACTAAAAATTACCAAAATGTGAAAATTTCGCCAAAATCCCTAGAGGTACCCCTAGGGAAATTTTGATCTACTAATTCAGACAAGACTTTTTTTTTTTTGCATGATATTAATTCTATAAATTCATTATTAACTTTTGATCAAATTTTGAGATCAAAAAGTTGAAAAATAATCCTTAAAACTAAAAACAACCGAAATGTGCAAAAGTTGCCGAAATCCCTAGTGGTACCCCTAGGTAGGGGTGGGCAAATTTTGACCCGACCCGAACAGACCGAAATTGACCGAAAATTTGAGAATCGGTAATTATGTTTGATTCGGCCTATATCCGATAAAATACTTGGATATTTAGGTTCAGATTCGGTTCTCAAATTATCAATCCGAACTGAAATACTCGAGAATATATATATATATATATATATATATATATATATATATATATATATATATATATATATATATATAAGATTAAATATAGAGTATAAAAAAATACTAAGACAATATGTGTGTTCTGTGGGGTTGCGGGGGGGA
>CAOJBK014889212.1:0-15781 GCA_948294925.1 Codiaeum variegatum
AATATTCAAGTCTGTCAGGTCTATGAACAATCCTAAGATGACCCCTTAACCAAATCTGAAAGGCAAAGTCATCAATCAGAAAAGCCTCAAAGCATGCTAAAACATATGAACAAAGCAAGGGTTTTAGTACCTAGAGCAAAAGTGGGCTGATAGTCCAAGGTTCCTTAGTTCTATAATAATGATCAAGGCTCAGTAGTGTCTCTGCCAAAATCATACCCACAATAAACTTACCTTTGGAGTATCAGCTCAGCTATCTTTACATCTCCTTAACCAACTAGGCCCACAAAGATATGGCATGTAGCCAGTACAAAAGCATAAGCCCTCAACCTCCGAACCATACAAATAGAGTCATCATTTGATTCCTTCCAAAACATAAAGGCTAACACAGGCAGGTCAACCAAATCGTCCTTCACTAAACCTGAAGCAGCCTCTGTGCTCAAAACTAGAAGCCTCTTGAATGAGTTAAAGTAGCCTACCCACTCAATTGGAACATCCTCGAGATTCGTACCAAGTAGAAAAAGTAATTCCTCAAAAGTTGGACACATCTCATCCATACTAGCCCTAAATTAAAGCACATGATCAACAGGATCCCAAAATTGCATACAGGAATTTAGAAAGTCCCAGACAATTTTCACACCCCTAAGAGTCGGTAAAGCAGTCATACCATATCTCTCAAGGTTGATCCTCTGCACTTTGGTCAACTTCTGACACCATCCATGCATCATGTGGTTGAAAAGGGATCCATGTTCAAAAAAAGAGAAAAGAATCAAGCATTTTCTGAAAAATAATTTATTTCCAGTGATTTTCTAAGTCAAAAGTCATTTTCAGTATGAATATTTATAGTGGCACACAAAATGAGGCAGAAAAAACTGAGTTCGAAAGGTTGTGCATGTAAATCAAGGAAAAACAAACGTGAATAAGCCAAAACACTTGCATTTTAGCCTTTACGCATGCGTTTAGGCATTTACATATGTGTAAGGCTATTTAAGCGTGCGTAAGGGCTTATACACATGCGTGGCCCACTCAGCCCGTGCTATATGGAACGTTGTGATTCGGCCCCCCGAAATGAACTGTTTCGATTCAATCCGATTAGTAAAAGGGTAATACTGACCTCCCAAATAATAATAGTGGATGGAATGCCAATTTGGGTATTTTTGGATAACATAACTATACCTCTAAAAGTCGCAGCTAGACTGGCGCCAGCCCAATCATTTTTGCCCAAATATCTCAAGTTCTCCAATAAGGCCAAAATCTTCATATCAACCATGCCACACTCGTTATATAGAAAAATGGTCAACAAGATGATCAGCAAATAGACCCGAGCACACATATCAATTGTAAAGTTGTTAATCTATCAATCCACCCGGGAAAGTAGGTCTAGTAAGACGATCCTCCGAACCTGCCCTTGATCATCGTATGGTAAGTGCTCTCCCGATAGAGTCACTAACTCATGGCGTTGTCTTACCCTCATACCAAAAACAACAGTCCGATGCCTAAAGCACATCCTAGTTAAGCAAGACCACTCCAATGGGTCACAGTCATCTCCCCCAAAGGCAAGTGAAAAGTGTTGGTGGTTATCCACCACCTCTCAACAAGGGAAAAAATCAAATTCCTATTAGGAGTGCACCCTATAACTAACTACAACCAGCCTAATAAATGAGATGGAGATACCCACTAAACAACCTCCCCGTGAGCATTCAAGAAATCAATCACCCTATCCAGGTGAGACCTATCGTCTCTCTAGCTAAACTGGCCATCCTACAATTATGCATTCTATCCTATTTATTTTCAATTCCACTTATTTCTAACTCTATTTTGTTTTGCATTAAAATAAAATGCGAGAGAAAAGTAAAAGAATGCTATAGAAAATAAATAAAAATAATCATAATAAAATAGCATGGAAAAATAAAGAGAGGCAAAAAAACATACAAACAGAAATTCGAGCCAACTGGTGTGCACCGATCGATTCTCCAGTAGATTCGGGTTGGTAGGTGTGTTTGGATGAGGCCTATCCATCATCAAATGATCACTGGTATCCCAATCCGGTAATGGTACAATAACAGGATTGGATGGCCCGATGAATGAATCTAGTATGCCGTTAAGTAACTCTTCCACAGAACAACTAAATCATGGATCATTAACTAAGTCGCTGAGTAATGGAACCTCTAAGGGTGGAATATGTTCACTCCCCAATGACATACTCAACAAACCAGACAAATCTTCCTCCTCTTCTTAGATAATCGGAACCAGTAACATCCAAAAGCTTTTTCTATAAACCAGAAAGGAAGAAGAAGGAATTTTTAGAGCACAAGTTAGAAGCTTTGAAGGTATGAATGAAAGAGACGCTCATAATCCATATTTATAGGCAAAAGTTAAATTGCTACATTTATTGCGTTCAAGCTTAGCAATCACGTTCCCATGAACATGAATACTAAGAGGGGTAGCTTTGAACCCTCATTTTGATATCATTATATCCGACCCATTAATACGAGTCTAATGGATCTGACTATGCTTAAATTGGACTTCAAACGAGCCTAAGAAACCAAAAAAATTGAATTGGATCGAACCAAACCGAACCCAAAAAATTGAGCCCATAAAAGTTCAGGCCCAAAACGAAAAAACGCACGTATAAATGACTGAACGCATATGTAAACAACAATATGCATGTGTATCAGCCTTTATGCATGTGTAAAGCCCATTATGTATGCATAAATGCCCACATGCATGTGTAGCACGTGTTATACACGCGCCAGTCGGTTTTTTAGGTTTCTAATATGATTCTCTATAAATTTGACCCTTCAAAATAGATCCGGGTTCCATATTTTTCATGAATTTTTCCAGACTTACAGATGACCTTACATGCTATTTTACTACACACTAAGCCTCCCAAACACAACCCCCAACCTCTTAATCGCAGACATCAAACCACATACACATCGTATTCAGACCGTTCAAGCGATCAATCCACTCAATCAACATTCACTTTAGTTCATTCCAACCTAGTTCAGACATACAATCATCACTCTTCGAACACAACAGAGACTCGCTCCTACTTTATCAAACCATCAGACCCTCCAGTCCCCAATTCTCGTAAAAAGGTAAATACAATATAGTATAATCCTTCTTTTCAATTAATAATTATTTTAAGCCCTTTAATTCATACCTAAGGTATGTTTTTGAGAACAATCATTTAACCCCTTTAATTCTAATTTAAGGCAACTGTTATGAAATCTGTTTTCATAGATAAAATCCGACAAAACCCTAAAATCAATTTAGGTATAAACTCACTCAAAATCAATTTTCTTTAATTAAGTTTTAGAATTGATTAAAAACTTATTCGGGTAATTTCTTTTATAATACTAAAATCAATTAGCTACTAAATATCCTAATAACCCCACTGTCACCATAATAGCCCCTTCACAAGAAGGGAGAACGGTGTGGGGTTTGATTCCCATTCAACGGGATACGCCGGCAAGCCTTTTACGGCTTCAATTCCAAAAATTGCTTTTTCTTTTATTCTCATTGTTTATTTCTTTATTTATTTATTCATGTGTCATTCAATCTGTTCTAATATTATTATGCTATATTGTTTTGTTTATGCGATTACTTGTTATTTGCTTGATGTATGCCTTTGGGGAACATGTGCTCCTCCCAGATCAAAAAACTGGAGGGGAGATCCCCTAATCTTAATGTTTTTTCATGTATTTTACTACTTTCTATTAGGGTGTTGTGCCTTCCCTAAAACCTGAAGTGGGATAGAGGAAGGACTCCTGGTAGATTCTTTGTATCTATTTTCTTTATGCGTTTGTCATTTGCACTTTAGCATATCCATGCATCCATTCCATTATAATTGTTCATGCATATACAAAAACCCTGATTTTAACTGAACTTGCATGATTTTTTGAGCCAAAGTTTGTTCTTATTAAAAATGGTACAAAAACTATTTTTATAAAATGTTTTCAGATCATGAATCCCTGAACCTCCTCTGGTTCCAAAAAGAACAACCTTTTCCAAATAGGGTAGAAAACATATATATTTTCTAAAATGGAGTTTATAATAAAAGGTTTCTTAATCACTTGAGATAAACAGATTTTCTTAAAGATTAAGTGGCGACTCTAATCACCTCACACATAACATGCACTCCAATGGACATATATGGATGCACAAATGTAGGAACCTGACCACAATCCGTGATGCCCTGAAAGTGAAATCCCAAAGGTTTCCTCCAGGCTGTATGGCCCACAGGCACGCTCTCCAGGGGGAATCCCATGGGCCGCTTGGTGGGGCCTAACAGTATCATACCAATATGGAATAAATAAGTCTTCAAGCGAAAGATTGGTGCAGATAAAAATCTGGAAACTTATAAAGCTAGGCTTGTGGTGAAAGGGTTTCACCAACGGGAAGGAATTGACTACAATGTGACTTTTTCTCCTGGCCATGCTTAAATCTATTCAGATTTTTTTAGCTATTGAAGCACACTATGATTATGAGATTTGGAAAATGGATGTCAAAACTAATTTCCTTAATGAACACATTGAGGAAAACATTTTCATGGAACAACCTAGAGCTTTTGAATCTTAAGACCATTCCAAAATGTGCAAGCTTAAGAGATCAATTTATGGACTTAAGTAAATCTTCATTTTGATGAGATAATCAAAGAGTTTGATTTCATAAAAAAAATGAAGACGAACCATGTGTGTACAAAAGGGTTAGTGGGAGTGCCATCACTTTCCTTGTACTTTATGTGCATGATATCCTATTGATCAAAAATGACATATGCATGTTCACAAATGTAAAATTTTGGTTATCCTAGAACTTCTCCATGAAAGATTTAGGAGTAGTGACCTACATTCTTTGTATTCACATCTATAGAGATAGATCGAAGAGAATGAAGGGCTCTCTCAAAGAAACTACTTAAAACATATGTTGAAGTAGTTCAACATGCAAGATTCCAAGAAGGGATTATTGCCTCTGAGGCATGGTTTCCATATTTCTAAGGACATGTCTCCCAAGACACCTGAAGAAAGGGAAAATATGGCAAAGGTTCCATATGCTTCGGCTATTAGAAGTCTTATGCACACCATGTTGTGTACGAGGCTAGATATCGCATATGCTATTAGTGTAACTAGTATATTTCAATCCAATCCAGTATTAGATCACTAGACAATAGTCAAGGTTATCGTTAAGTACTTGATAAGGATTAAGGATTTAGTCTTGATATATGGAGGATGTGACATGAGGATTGACAGTTTTATAGATTCTGATTTTCAATCAGATGTGGATGATAGAAAGTTTATCTCTAAATTTGTATTTACATGTAATGGTGTAACAGTTAGCTAGAATAATTCCAAATAAGTGACGATTGTTGATTCCACTATAGAAGTCAAGTATATTATTGCATCTGATGCTGCAAAAGAAGCTGTTTGGATTCGAAAGTTTTTTTACAGAACTTGAAGTGATTCCTTCCATTCAGTTATTATTCTCTCTCTACTGCGACAACAATGGAGCCATTTCTCAGGCAAAGGAACCAAGGTCTCACCCAAAATCTAAAAACATCAAAAGGCACTTTCACATTATCAGAGAAATCATTAGGAGAGGTTATGTAGCCATGCAGAAAATAGCTTCAGCTGACAACATGGTTGATCCACTGACTAAAGCTATGAGTCAGAAATAGTTAGAGTTTCATCTTGAGAAGATGGATTGAGATACTATAATGAGTGGCTCTAGGATTAGCTCTAGTGTAAATGGGATATTGTTAGACTTGTATGACTTAGAGCTTATTATAAATGTAATAATTGAATCCCAATGGCAAAAAAATATATATTTTATCTAAATGAATCCCATATTTGTTATAAATTATATATGTTCTATTAACATTTTGTATGAGAATCTATTCTTAATAGGTTAAGAATATGAGTGACAGATTCTCGTTGCCATAATGTTATAAAACATGTTCATAGTCATAGAATTATTGATTGGGACATCGATAATTTAGCAGACCATCATCGTTGCTGTCATCCATTTTAAGTATGTGATACTTATGGTAATGGAGGTAGTGAGTCTCATGCTAAAGACATGTGATGTCGTGATAACATATGGACTCTCATGTTATGAGTAAGTTGAATAGGTGACATTAGATGATGAATATATAGGTTTTAACACAATCAATATTTAATCATCTGAGTCATAATTGTGCATATAGTCCTTTGACTTGAGGTGGCATGTTATTTAAAATATTAGTGGATACAGTTTGTTACTGCTTACATACTTTTGCTGGCCACGCAGAGGCATATGGCATATAGTGGATGTACCCAGTGATATATTGAGATAAATGTTTTCCAAGAAAGAATTCATTAAATTAGGTAAACAAGGAAGGAATCTTATGACTTCTAGTTCTCCTTGATATGAAATCCTTGGCCTAGGTAGATGAGATTCACTAGAAAGTTGTTTCTAGTAGAATCGAGAATATAGAAGATTAGAACTTAGAAGTGGTCATATGATCGAGGCATATAGGGTTTGAAAATTCCATGACCCTAGTTGAGATCAAGAATCCATAATGAAAGGACTCAAGTGCATGGTAATTATGATCGATAGTCCATGTTATATGTTCATTTACTTGATTGTCAATATTCATTCCTATTTAGGTAGCCCTAATATGTTATGCTAGATGTCACTCATGACTTACAGAACTATGTATGAAATGGGATTCTATACATAGATAAAGGAAAAAGTGTTTTTCCCTATCTCATTGCTATTTAGGACATGAACCTAGTGAGTCACACACCATAAAGTATTGAGCAAGCTTTGTGTAAGGATATTATATTTAATCTTTAATTAAAGTGTTCAATTAAATTATTAATTATAATCAAATTGAACATGTGATTAAATTCAAAAAGACCCTAGCATGTCTTGAAGTTCATTTCAAAGGAGTGTATTTCAATTTAGTTGATTTTGTATGAGATATAAAACTTTAAAGACTAAATTGAAAATGGGCTTAGGAAAAGCAAGTAGTTATGTGATAACTAATTATGTAGGAATTTTCCACCAACTAAAAAAGTGATGCCAACTCATGCTCTACTAGCTCATGTCATGATAAGTGTTTACATGCAATTTACTAGGTCATGACATGTGTCCTACTTAGTGGAGAAGAGTAGTGACTCATCAAGTTAGTGGAGGTTCTCTACAAGCTACACCATATACAAAGTAAAAAGTTATTTTTGCCTATAGTTGGTTAAGCAAAATTTACCAAAAGCAAAAGTAATTTCCAAATTTTTTAGTTGAGTGTGAGAGAGCTTGAAGTGTTCAAAGACTTTATCTTCTTCTCCTACTCATAGTTCTAGGATTTTACCTAAGCTAAAGGAGTCCAAGACTTTATACACTCATTCATTCCCTAACTTGGAGTTAAGACTTGAACCTAAATAAAAGGGCAACCAAGAGAGTTAAAGGGATCAAATCTTGCATTAAGTGTGAAGGGGATCTCAAGCTTGGTGTGAGATAGCTAGAGGCTTCACATTTGAGAAGCTAAATGAAGAAGAGAGAAAAGGTATTTGATATAATTATTCTCTTCATTGTTATTTTGTTTTTTGCACAAAATTGGAAAGATCAAGTCTTGTTGGGTTAATATGGTACAAATGGTGTTCAAGTGATTTCATCAAAGAGTTTAATTTAATCACTTGATCCATTTTTTTTAAAGAGTTTTAACAAAAAGGTTTTATCAGAAATTAAATTGTTTTATAAGTTAATAAGTTTAAGAATTGAAAATAGTCAAACCAAAATTTAATTTTTTCCTCTTCTACTGCGCGACTCGTATTTCTCTTCACTTCTATGTGTACATAAGTATCATTGGCATACCAAGGCAAGAATACATTACAAAGTTTGCCCAAAGGCTCAATGAATTTAATTACATCCTAAATTAGTAATTAATAATTAATTACAACCCTCTATATATAATAAGAGAATATTATTACATGCCCAACAAAGTCCATTCATATTGATTTTAGTCCATGATCAACCATTCATGACAAACCAACACAACACAAAAACATATAACTCTTATATATTAAGTATGTGTTTTTTCAACTTTTCTGAGTTACCATACGATCGTATGGTACTTTAGCATACGGTCATATAGGACTTCACCATATGGTCGTATGCAAGCACAGAAAGGTTGACAACTATAGACCAGGGAGCATACGACCGTATGCAAAAGTACCATACAACCATATCTTAGTAATGAAGGGTTTTGCACATAAATTGGGTGGCTCAGCTATCATTTGAAGGGAAAAAGTGAATCACGCAGCGAAAATGGAAAACTGGTTTTTCAAATTTGAGCTTTTAAAATCTTTTTCCATTTTAAAACTTTTGTCAAAACACTCTCAACAAAAGGGTTCAAGTAATTAAATCAAACACTTTGATAAAATTAAATGAACACAAAAGTGCCACATTTTACCCAACAAAGATTTGATCTCTAATTTTGTGTAAAACACATTAAAACAAAAAAGAAATAATATAATATCAAATACCTTTTTTTTCCTCATTCATTTAGCTCCTCAAATACGAAGTCTCTAGTTTATCTCAAACCAAGCTTGAGTAAGTATGGAATCCCTTTCTTACTTGATGTTGAACTTAACCCTTTACCCTCAAGGTTTCCCTTATTCAAGGCTTAAGTCCTACCTCCAAGTTAGGGGAATGTGTAAGAGTTCTTAATCTTGGACTTCCTTAGATTTAGGTCATTTCTAAATTCTGAGTTAAGAAGAGGAAGAAAGTTCTTGAACACTTCAAAGTTCTCTCCTTTCTCAAATCTCAAAAATCTGGAAAAAAGACTTACTAATTTGACTTAACTTAACCCTTTTTTAGACAAAACACTTTTTGCCTTTTATATGGTTGATATGTAAAGAGAACCCACTAACTTGATGACTCACATTCTTTCTCCACTAACTTAAACACGTGTCATGACCAAGTGAATGGAATGAAGACACTTATCAATACATATAGCAAGTGGAGGGTGAGTTGTCATCAATTTTAGTTAGTGGAGAATCACTACATAACTAACAATTAGTTATCTCATAACTAATTATTTATTTCCTTCTAATTCCAAGTCCAATTTCAATTTAGACCTCAATATTTTACATCTCATACAAAATTAACTAAATAGAAATACACTCTTTATGAAATGAACTTTAAGACGTGTTAGGGTCTTTGTAAATTTAATTACAATCTCAATTCAATTATAATTAATAATTAATTGAACACTTTAAGTAATATTAATATATAATATCTTTATCCAATGCTTGCTTAATACTTTATGGTGTGTGACTTACTAGGTTCATGTCTTAAATAGCAACGAGATAGAGAAAACTCTTTTCTCTTTATCTAGGTATAAAATCTCATTTCATACAAAATCTCATAAGTCGTGAGTGACGTCTGGCATAACATATTACGACTACCTATATAGGAATGAATGTCGATTATCAAATCAATAAACATTTACATGGACCTATTGATCATAATTACCATACACTCGAGTCCCTTCATTATGAATTCCTGATCTCAGCTAGGGCCATGGATTCATCAAACCTTATATGCTTTGATCATATGACCACTTCTAAGTTCTTAATCCTTGATAATCTTAATTCCTACTACAAATAACTTTCTAGTGAATCTTATCTACCTTGGACAAGGATGTCATATAAAGGAAAGCTAGAAGTCATAGAATTCCTTCCTTGTTTACCTAAGTTAATAAATTCTATATTGGAGAACATTTACTTTAATATATCACTGAGTATAGCCACTACATGCCATATACCTTTGCATGACTAGCAGAAGTATGTAGGTAATAACAAACTGTAACCACCAATATATTAAATAACATGTCACCTCAAGTTAAAAGACTATATCCACAATTGATCTAGACGATTAAATATTGATTATGGTAAAACACATATGTTCATCATCTAATGTCACCGTTTAACTCACTCATCACATAAGAGTCCACATGTTGTTACGACATCACATGTCTATAGTATGAGACTCACTAGTTCCATTACCATAAGTATCACATACTTATAATGAATGACAACATTGGTGATGGTATTCTGAATTAATGATGTCCTACTCGATAATTTTATGACCATAAACACATTTTATAGTATAATAGTAAAGAGATCTGTCACTCATAATTTTAAACTCTTTAAAAATAGATTTTTCATACAAAATACTAATGGAACATCTATAATTCATAACAAATGTGGAATTCATTTAAATAAAATAAATATTTTATTACCATTGGGATTCAATTATAACATTTACATTAAGCTCTAGGGCATATTAGTCTAACAGTTCCATTAATTGGATTACCTGCCTTTTTCTCCAAACTTTTATTGTTTGCCTTTGCCTTCACAAGGTTTATGCAAGTAATAAATGAACTATGTGGCATATTAGAAGTAGAACAATTGATAAATATACCTTCTCAAGGTTTATCAATCTCTTGTTCTTCCCATTTCCCTTAAATTATTCTAAATACTTTTGACAACTCACTTCCAATGCCTAATGTAATGGAAACACTTTCCTTTACTATGAAAAGCTTCCGTTGTGGATTATTTTATTCATGCTTACCTCATAAATTAGGAAAAATTATAGGTTCTCAACCAATACACATTGCATGGCCCCACGAGTTTTTATCCGTACATTTTTCTCATTAATGAATAGGATTTTTTCATATAATCAAACTTATTGCAGAAAATAATATGATTGTATTATTTTATGTGAAATGTAAATCGACTATCTTGATTTGGTCTTTAATCAAAATAGTGCCCCATTAACGTGACGAATCCTACACTTCCAAAAAAGAAACGAGATTCCATTCTGGTGAATCTCTAGTGGATCGATTGAAATCTTACAAGCGAACAACTATTGTCCATCAATGCCCACTGGCTACACATTGTCTTTCTAGGGATTGATTTTTTGCAAGTGAACAACTCTTGTTTATCACATCTCATATGAGATTCAATTTATTTTGGCTCTTAATGCTTCAAACCTCAAGTACACATTATTGTTCTTGGCCTTTCACATTAGTTAAGTCAATCCCATTAGACTAATAAGTATAGAGGTGTGAATATTATATCACTCAGGTACTCATTGTTATTTTTGACATACAATGTATCTTATACTTGCAACATCTCATGTTATACAATGATTTCAAGGAAATACTTTCCAATAATCATTACACCAATAGAGAGCCAGAACTTAATATTTAACTTTGGAAGATTTCTTGGGCCTTATTAATTTAGGGCTCACTTTGCACATTATCTATTTTACATACATCACATGCATCATATATATCTCTCATATACATATTAATAAAATGGACAACAATACATAAGTATTATTATGGACTTAAGGACTCAATTCCTAGCCACAAGGAATGAATGAGGGTTTTTAAGTTATAAAATTACAAACATTCGAGATTACACTAATCTTCATGCTTCCACTAGGCATCTTTATGGGTTGAACCTTCTCTTGCTGTTGTATCTCCACATCTCATGTGTATATAAGTATCCTTGGCATACCAAGGCGAGATTACAAAGAAAATATATCTCGTAGGCTTAATTAATTTGATAATAACCCTAAACTAGTAATTAACTCTTAATTACAAACCCTTTCATATAATAAAAGAATATTACATGCCCACATAGTCCATAAGTTATGATTTTAGTCCATGATCATCCATACATTCCATACCAACACAATATAATAACATATAACTCTTATATATGAAGTATGTGTTATAAACATCCAATCCCACAAAATCGTGCTAGCATACAGTCATATGGAAGTTCACCATACGGGCGTATGCTAGTAAAGAAAGGTTGGGAACTCTCACATCAGTAGAATACGGTCGTATGGAGGTTTACCATATAGTCATATGCCAGGACAGAACCATTGGTTTTGCACAATAAATTGGGTGGCTCTGCTACCACTTGAAGGAGTTAACGAGTCACATAACAAAAGATAAAAGGAAAATGGTTGATTTTTGAAAACTTTATTTCTTTTAAAAACATTTAGACTTTGTTAAAACTCTTTTAACAAGGTATGTTTAGGAATTTTTCTACCCAAGTTAATCAATCCTTTCTTGGAGATCACTTATCCCAACATATCATTGATTATGGCCATCATATGCTATATACCAATACATGATCTAGATGATGTGATATTAACTAGTGGTAAAGACCCATGTATCCATCATCTAACATCACCGTTCAACTTACTCATCCCATGAGTGTGTTCACTTGTTGTCACGACATCACAAGTTTGTTGCATAAGACTCACTACCTCCATAACAATAAGTATCTCATACTTAAAATGGATGACAACAAAGGTGATGGTCTTCCTGATTAATGACATCCCTATGAATAATCCTATGATCATGAACAACCTTTAAAGTATCTAACAAAGGGCAATCTATCGCTCATATTCTCAAATTCTTTAAGAATAGATTCCTTTACAGAATACTAAAGGGACATATATATTCGATATAAGGAACACTTCATTTAAAGAACATATATACTTATAGCTAGTTGAGTTTTATATTTACACTCATATGACATGTACACAACTTTAGGGCATACACTGCTAACAACAACAACTCTCACATCCCAATCACAATGGCGACATATGAAACATTATATAGGCAAAAAGATGGATTCCATCTCAATTAAGGTAAAATGGGAGAGCAAGCCTCTCTACATTGGATATGCTATACAAGGCTACTGAGGGATACAAATTATATGGGAGAATCTAAGAAATAATTTTTAGAAAACAAAAGAGTTTTCTGAACCCGAAAGGGTATGAGGAACGTTTCATAGAGGCGAAGCATGTGAGACTTGAGGTATCACCTATGAAAAAGAGTAATGAGGTTTGATAAGAAAAGGGAGTTGTCACTTAGTTAAATGGGCCCCATTAATATTTGGATAGTTCCATAAAAACATCCTATAGATTGGCTTTGCCTAAAATGGATCATGTACATAGATACTTCGTATTTCAACACTTCAAGAGTATGTCAAACCCCATCCATGTACTAATAATTTAGAAAATACAGATTAAGACAAACCAGACTTATGAGATGACGTCAGTGAAGATATTGGATTATCAAGTAAGATAACTAAGAAATCAAAAGAAACTGATGATAAAGGTATGATGAAAAAGGTGGAACTAAGCCTCACATAAACAACAAATATCCTGAGTAGTAAGTAAACCCAAAATTCGGGGATGAATTTTCCTAAGCTGGGGAAAGTTGTAACATCCTCAAATTTAATAGCTATGAAATCCCAAATGAAAATATAAAAAAACTAAATTAAGGCATTAGGGAAAATATATTTAACCAAAATGTCCAATGCTCATATGAAACTAATAAGAAGAAATTCAAGTTTGTATAAAAATCAATTGAACTAAAAATCACACGAAGTATCCTAGAATAAGTGAATCAATTAAATTGAGAAAAATTTATGATTTAAATACTCACACAAACTCTGATATTAGGAAACACGTATGAGAAAAAATATTAAAAATAATGCATAAAAATGATTGTCTATGTGACAAATTCAATGCATTTTAATGTTCTAAGATAAAATACATAAGGCAAATAAAACACCACATTAAAATAACTCAAAAACTCACTCAAATAAATGAAATTAAAAAGAGAGCACATGGCAGCTAAGGCCATATGGTGCATAATTTTTCTATTTAAAGTCTAAAGGAATTCATTTAATGGCTCATAAAAGAAACCAAATAAGTCATTTTACTTTCTCTCTCTCTCTAACACATCATTAACTTCTCTCCTCATCTTCTTCTTGTAAGTAAGATTAAGGCAAAAAGGACTTGAAATAATTAAGGTTCTAACCTCTCAATCTCTATTATTTTTTATGAAATTTTTAAAATGATTTGTTATGGGAAGATCTTAACATGCATGGTGGTTTTAGGCACCAAAAATCAAGTATCAAAAACTTGGTGCTCAAAGCTGCCTAGGAAGCAATTTTAGAGGGAAGAAAGTCTATCTTTAATTCTTAATGATAATATCAAAATTAAATTTTGGAAAAAATCATGAAGGTTCTTTAAGATGTTAATAAATTTCTAGAATAAAAAACTGAATATTTTTAAGGATTTAATGAATTATTTTGAAGGATTTTCACAAAAAGTCTGTGTAGGTATCATAACTAAACAGTTAGGATTCATGAGCTTATATCTGGAGTTTGAGAAAGAATTGGATCTTAAAATTTTAATTGTAGTTAGATAAGGTAATGAGAAAATTTCACCTAAAATTTCAGGTCATTTGGACTTCGTACTTAAGAGATATGATTCCTCAAAGTTTAGTTAAAATTTTGCCTTGTATTCTAGAAAAGCATGAGATATAGTTAGAAAATCTTTAAAAATTTCCTACTGACCTAAAGTGTGTCCCTCCCTAAAATAATGAAATTAGAAACATAAATTATTGATAAATTGATGGGGTTAATTTCAATGGTGGTCACCAGATTAATTTTTCTCACCTAAATATCATTAAACTAAGATTAACTCCTTATTAACAGAAATTGTTAAGAGAGTTAAAATGTCACTGTGGACATCCACATAATCAATGAAATTAAATAAAATAAAATAAAAAGCCACCTCTATTTTTTTAGCTTTAGCTTAAAATTTAAGTTATTTATGTTAAAAATAATAATTAAAATACAACTAAAATTGTAAGTCAATTGGTTCTTTCCTCCCTCTTTCTTTCTCATCAATTCTGCCAGCTTTTTACGATGGTCGTACCACCTCTAACCATTCAAAGAAGCTGACAGAATACTATAATACTACTATTCCATTTAAATGGCCTCAATCTCCTTTTTACGTCCAAAACTTCTCATAATCACAACCCCAAATCTCTTAATTTATTTTGCTAAAGCACTAAAGTTTGATTCTTTTCCATCTTTGTTGTCTGCCTGCTGTTCAATTTTGAAGCGTGAGAGCAAAGGAGAGATGTATACATAGGGACTCTTTACATTCGTTTGCTCTACCTCGCTATTTATAGGCAGAGTTGGGTCTCATGAAAGAGAAGAAAATGTTATCATTTATATTTTGGGATTATCAATTCACTTGTTGGGGTATTTTTATTTGTTTACTTCTATTTTTTGAGTTTAAGATTGTGGGATTTTCTTTTGAATGTGATCTTGATTATTTCTAATTTAACAATTAGCGATTGGGAAATTTGAATAAATATGCTTCAATTCTTGAATCAAGACTGGATTTTATACTCACCACTTTGTATAGACCAAATAGCTTCAAGTGAATGTATGTTTGGATTATGCAGACTATGTGTTCAATAAAATGCCGCCGAGAAATTTACACTCTTGGTTGGGTATTTTCAGTGTGTTTTATGTATTATGGACTCTGTCAAGATGAAGGTAGCATGATTGATAAAGTTAATCAAGCTTATGTAAGTTATTTAGTTATGATAGTAATTAATTGTATTACAATAGGTATAGTAGTTAAGAAACAAAGAAATTGATTGGTTAGATTGTGATGGATGGATTATGGATATTGATGTACATATATGAGTTTCTATCCTCCCATCTTAATATTTCCAGTAGTTTGGTAAGAAAAAAAAGAATCTTAGTATTTCTAGTAGTGATAATAAAAATATGCCAATTGCAAATCTTGTTTCATGGAATGCTATTATAAGGGGACTATGCACAATGAACAAACCACAGAGTTACAAGTTAGAAAGCAATGAGACATAAAAAAGAAAACA
>CAOJBK014889632.1:0-12689 GCA_948294925.1 Codiaeum variegatum
ATGCCTAAACACTTGGCAGAAGAATTTAGAAGGAGGCATAAGAAGGCCTCGCATCATGTGATCATAAAACATGACGTAATCCCTCCGTCCAATGGGAATGTTTAAGGCCGGATCATCGTGAAAGATACGATAAGTGGGAGAAGGAAAAGTAATAGAAACTTCAGAGGAAACACTGTCCAGATTGGTCTGAACAGCTTCGCAGTTCACTCTGGACCTGGGTATGATTTGTTGCAAGGCAGGAACTAGAGAAGAAACGATGAATTCTTCTCTATTAACTAAAGGAGTTTTGGAGACAGGGCATGTACGAGCCATTTGAACAGATTTTGAAAGAAAGGGACGAAGAATAAAGGGTTTTTAGAAGAAACTGCGAAGAAGAAACAGTTTGCAGAAAGAAGTCAAAAGTAGAAAGTGACCGGTCCAACAGGGGTATAAAAAGACCTTCTAGAAGACCTTTCATATTCTCGACCGTTATGAAATTAATGCATGACACGTGGCATAAAGTAACATTGTTCTTCGCATAGAAGACCTTGAGGAAAAAAGTACGAAGCATTTCTCTCGAGGAAGAAATGCGAAGAGCCGGCCACGAGGTGACATTTTTGTTCAAACAGAGGACTCAGTTCGTAGAATTCTTCATCCTCTTATGAACAAAGGGGCCACTAATACTGCTCTACCCAAAATGGGCCTAGAAGGTTCTGGGCCCCAAAGGTATCCAAAGGCCCATACTAAAAGGTAAAAGCCCAAGTCTGTAACACTTTTACTACCTTTCTCTAGGCATAGAAGGCTTCAGCCACTTGCCAAAGAGATAGGCAGGGCCTCAAAAGACCACCCTCGAAGGGGGCCTACGACCCTTTATCCTGGACACGTGTCATAGATCCATTAATAACACGTGTCCATACTCTTGATGTGTTCATCGTCGACGCTGCCACATGGACCACTCATAGCTAGCCACGTGGCCCCAAGAACTATTATATATAGCACATGAAGTCACACATTTTCAAGTACGTTCACTAAACCTTAAACGACCCAAATATACTTTCTAAAGGATTCACAATGAATCCAAAGCATACAAATCCATTACTAACTTGAGCGTCGGAGGATCATTGCCAGGCACACGCCTGACCCTCTTAGCTCACGGTTATTTCTTGTGCAGGTATCTACATTCCATTGAATTCAGGCCCAGAGATCAGAAGTTGTTAAGTCAAGGACTTATCAAGAGATAAGGAAATCAACAAAAGAACAACATGTATACCCTACCCATGCTGCCTCTGCTCACTCTCGTTTTCACTTTTAGTGATTCTTACTCGCTTCGGTTGCGATGACCATTGCCTTTGCAACAAACACTGAGATATCGCGTCTTTTTATGGCATTTACCACTCCCACTCCCATTGGACCCAAAGCCAATCGACTACTTTCATGGAGCTTGTAGAGACAAAAGAGAAAAGCTGCGTTCGAGATGGGAGAAGAGAGGAAAGAGAGATGGGAAGAGAGGAAATGAAGATAGAGAAACCCTAATATCTGACTCGACTCATCAAATATACTGATAAAACGACGTCGTTTTATCCAGGAGTAATTACTGAGAAAATGACAAAATCACCCAAAAATAACAAAATCATTCTTATCAAATTTAGATTCTCTAATTTATTGTATTTATTAATTTAATTTAAATTCATGTTTTTCTTCATGTTCTTTATAATTTTATATCCATATTTTCTCATTCTTTTTAATGGTACTATTAATTTAGATTATAAGTTGCAAAGTAATAGGAAATTGTTTATATTAAAAACTTTGGCAAAAAACCTTCAAGTCACTTTCTATAAAAGAAAAAAAATTAGGCCATAAATTATTTATCCTTTTTAATGTATTTCGTATAAAAATATTAAAAATCTAAACGACGTGAATGATACTTATTTTTTTCATATTTTATTTTCCTCAATATTTTCTTTGCTTTGCTTATAATGTAATCATTTCATAATAAATCTAAAATTAGTTATACCTTACTATATACATTTATTTAATGTGCAAGATAATATCCAAATTGATATGCATGCATCGCGTGCTATAAATGGCTAGTATCAATTAGTATGAGCTTATTTTGTCAATTAATGATATATTATTTCCTAAATAGTATCTTTTTTTCTAAATTTAAATCGTAAAATCTAATATTGAATTCTATATTTTAAGATAAAAAAATATATCGAATGAAGGTACATTTTAGTCCTTAAGATTTCACATTAGGTACAAATAAACTCTTATCCTTTTTTAGTCTTAAATAAATACAAAACTATGAATTTTGAGACATTGAAGCCTCTAATTAACATAATGGACTAACAGATGAAAAAAAGAAAAAGAAAAGGTAAGACAAATACATCTACAAAACATAAATCTCTTTCAATTTTTCATCTTAGTTTAAAGTTACTGCTCAAGTCTCTTCCATTTCTTAATGTCTATTTTTTGGCTTGCTCATCTCTTAATATCTATTTAATTTCTTTATTTTTTTGTGTTATATACATATATGTGTTTGTGTGTGTATTCAAATACCTTGCGCTTTAGGGGCTATGGTTAATGAATGATGTTCTTCCATTAAAGATTTTGGAGATTTGAGGTTTTTTCCCTTTGATGTTTTATATGAATTTTTCAAAATTGTATTTCATACACTTTATTTTGTACATATATTTTCAAATTTTATTGGTTTTACGTCGATACTAAATTCCTGAAATTATATCAGTCTTATTGTGTTCTGATATTCTTTTTTATTATTCTTTTCTTCTATTTTGTATATACTACTTATTGTGTTGAAGAAATTAGGCGTATTTTTTGGAGGTTGTGCTTAAGTAAAAAGCACGATTTCTCCAATTTTCACTTTTATCTTGTGTTGTTAAATTTATTAGTTGAAATTTTATTGTTCTTAACTGTAAATAAATCTAGGTAGTGAGATTTGAAGTTAAATTTTAATGATTTCATATTCTCTATGAAATTTGTAATTTGTTTTTTTTTTGGGGTTTTAATGTATTTGAGGTACTTTCATCCACTATAACAAAATAAATCAAATAAGATAGTTTAAATAAGGCATTTTTTTAAAAAATATTATATTTTTATTTATATATGTATATATTTGAGTTGACTATTAAATTATGAATAATATTAGAGAAATAAAGTATAGATTGAAACTCTTTTTTATTATTTAAAAAATGGACATAAATAAAAATAGGACATTTTTTGAAAAATGCCTTATTTGAAGCATTTTATTTGATATATTTTGTTGTAGTAGGCCAAAATTAATTCATATAAAGGATGTTCATGGAAAAAAGATGAGTTTAAAAAAATAAGGCAAGAGAATTTTCATTAGGTTGTGATGATTTTTTTATCCTCTACTTGGAAATATGGAAAAAGAAAAAGAATTGCAGAGAATGATTAATTGTTTTTTTCCATATGGTTTGAGATTTTTTTTTGAGAAATCTAGTATGAGAATATTTGAATTAAAAAGAAGAGGAAATGAAATATTACTTAACATCTATTTTTCTTTTTTAATCCCTTTTGTTAATGAGGGGCTTCAATGTCTCAAAATTTATATTTTTGTGTTTATTTGAGACTTAAAAAACGATAAGGGCTTATTTGTACCTAGTGTAAAGCCTTAGGGGCCAAATTGTACCTTTGCCCAAAATGCATCATTTAATTTTCAATGCATCCTCTAATTAAAGTTACTAGTTTAATTTTGTACGTAAATGCTTGCATTCATATGATATAAGTATTATGAATATAAAATTTTTATTACATGAATTAATTAATTTAAATTATTATTTTAAAAAATAAAATAAAGAGTTAGAGATAGATAATGAATAAAGATAAGGAAGTTATAATTTAAACTGAAAATGTGATAGAATAATTTTTTCTTTTGACACTTAAAGATAGGGGTATTTTCGTTCAATGAAATTTGGAGTACCATAATGAGGTGTTGGTTTTATCTATATTATACTATATACCAAAGCAGAAGCCAATAAAAAAAGTTTTTCCATCTAGTTTTTCTCCTAAAAGAAAATTTTCTCTCAACAAATTAAAATTTATTTTAATTTTAATATTTTAAATTCATTCTAATTGATTCTTAATGTTTTTAAAATTAATTTTTATTTTATAATATGTTAAAAGTTAATAAAAAGATTTAATGAATAAATATGGTAAAATCTATAATATATAATTCTATAATAACTATTAAAGTAAAAGCCACTAAAAATATTTTTTCCCTTCTAAACAAAAATTCTTCCTAATAAATTTTTATTATTTATCTCTTTATCATTCTTATTATCTCATATTTTAATAAATATGGTAAAATAAATAATTTTATAAATCTTATATCATCTTATATAACCATATTGAAGGGAAAAAGATAATAAGTTAATGAATAAATATAGTAAAATGAATAATTATCTAGATTTTATGTCAACTCATACCGCAACAGTAGTAATAGTAATGAAATTTTATAATAACTATTAAAGCAAAAGTCACTAAAAAAAATTCTTCCTAATAAAAAATTTCCACCTAATAAATTTTTATTGTTTATATCTTTATCATTCTTATTATCTCATATTTTAATAAATATGTTAAAATGAATAATTTTATAAATTTTATATCATCTCATATAACCATATTTGAAAAAAAAAGTTAATGAACAAATATAATAAAGGAAATAATTATCTAGATTTTATGTCATCTCATACTGCAACAAATAGTAGTGGTAATAAAATACAAGAAAAATTATGTTAAATTATATAATTATATTCTTTCCCATTTGAAAATTTTTTCTAAATTTTTTTTACTTTCATGCTTGACCAACAAGATATTTAACCAGAAAAAAGAAAATTTAAAATTGAAAATTATCAAGTCAATGATTTTTTTAAAATTATTACATAATTGATTTTACTACACACAAATTTCTAAATTTTTATATAACTTACCTAATTATGTTTAAAAATGTTCCAAAACTAAAATTTGAAACCAATTAAAAGACTTTTAGTGAGTTAATGATATTTTCAAAGATAACCAAGTTATTTAACATAGATAGATTATTAAGGATGCTGAGCCGGGTTAATTTCATCTGCGGTCACTGGATATTTTACTTAACTACAATAAAGTCACTAAAAAACCTTTCCTTACAATAATATAATCAAATAATAAGACGTTATAACACAATAGTATTTTGTCTAATCTCTATTTGACATACTAACAGAGATGTCCACATGGCATGACACATCATTAGCTTTTTTTTTTTAAAAATGCCAGATCACCTTATAACGTCTCCCTTCCTCTTCCTCTGCGCATCTGAAAGCAAAATTCAAAATCCCTAAATCTACTCTTCCTCATTTGTTAACCATCAACATAAACTATACTAAGGACATTTCACAGGGCGGGAAAAAATCGCGGCATTGACCGCATATATAAGCAGTAAAGACAAACCCCTTACGAATATTTACTTTCCTCTGTATTTTCAAAAGCTCCCCTGTAAGAGATGGAGACATGTGGTCTAGACCAATCAATGGGGATAGAATGACCTCCAAGTAAGCAATAAAGTTATTTTATGTCTTATTTTGGTTGTGCATTGTTGAATTCATAAATGATGTTGGTTAGGGTTATTTCACCATTAATATTAGAATTTATGGTTAGTTTATAATGAATGTGGTACTGAGGCATACTTGTACTCTCTGTTCTAGGTTTAAAATTACAACTTAATACTACCTTAAGCACATGATTTGATATGTTGATAAAGTTTGATGAATCTAACTTGAGCTCTATGTTTTAGGGTTTTGAAACTGAATTTTTATTGAAATAAGTACTGAAAACAACAGTGTGCACATATTTTTGTTGATAAATTTTGCTGATTAGTACACTGATGTTACTTATAAGCAGTGAAGTGAATGTAGTTGATTATAAACTGTGAAGTGAATGTAGTTGATTATAATGAGTTAGAGCATATATGCTGACTTTGTGCATTTAAATATGTTAATGTAGATAATCTTTACATCCTTAGGATACACTATAATGGTGTGAAGGGGGGATTAGAATATGAAAATGGAAAATTATATGTTTGGATGATAAACAAGGTCACTTTAAATGGTCTAGTTCAGAAATTGAAGCAGATAGGAGTGAAAGGACATGTGAAGTGTTGGTTGAAAGATCCATTTGAGGACTACCCTAATTGGCTGAGGGTAATTAAGGATGCAAAGGATGTATATGAATTATAATTGGATTTGTAAGACTACGATGATTTAGACCTCTATGTTGAGAAAATTCCCATTGGAATTCATTACAAATAGGCAGCCCCAAAGTTCTAAGAGAGAAGTTAACATTGAGGGGAAAAAAATCTACAACCAAGGATACACCTCCACCAAAACCTGATACACCTATTTCCCTGCCTGTTGGATCTTAAGCACCCTCTAAACTACCACTTTCACAACCACATGATAGTGAAGCATAAATTGACAAGCCTAGTTCCCAACCTATTGGGACTGAATCAGTACCTGAACCCCCAATTTCACATCCACCTGAAACACCACAAATATAAAAACAAAATGTTGCAGCACCCCAACAACAAGTAAGGTTCAACTTAAGGGGGCAGAACCTCAGGTCCAATGTTGGAAGCAGAAGCAAGGCTCAAGTTCAAAAAATGCAAGGGAGAAATCTTCTAATTAAGATGTGAGGATCTTAATGATCCTAACTATGACTTGTCTGATATGGATGAAGACTTAGCTTCATATGTGAATGCTGCTAGACAAGTTATGAGATGCATTAAAGCTTCATTAAGAAGAGGGAGACCAAGAGCACCTACACAAAAACCTGAAATGCTAGATGGAGATGTGCTTAGTGAGGGTGGCAGCAGTGAAGACTCAGAATATTATCCTAGTGATGAGTTTCTTTTAGCAACTAATTCTGAAGATGAAGATGAGGAAAGGGTGAAGTATCCTGAATATAACAAAGAAAGGGACTTGAATGATCCTATTTTATCTCCTAGGATGATCTACCTTGACAGAGAACAATTCAAGGAGGCAGTGAAGGAGCATGGAATTAAGTATAGGTGGAAGTATTGGTTCTCGGTCAATGAAAAGATGAGGGTTTAAGCTAGATGTTACAACAAAAGCTGTGATTGGAGAATATGGGATGCCAAGAAAGATAACAAGGATCCCAGTGATGAAAGTTTCATGATCAAGTCAGTGTTATTGCAACATAATCATGGAAAGGTGCATAAAAACTTCCATATGACCACCTCCTAGCTTGTTGATCATTACTTGGGGGAATTTAGGATGAATCCAAATTGGGATGTGAATGCAATAATGGCAAAGGTGAAAAGTGATAGAAGAATGACAATTAATGACTTGAAAGCTTGGAGGATGAAGAGTGCAGCCTTAAAAAAATTAATGGGGATGAAGATGCACAGTAAAATAGACGACATAATTATAGGCTAGAGTTGTTGAAGTCCAATCTTGGAAGCACTATGGAATTTAGGGAGGATAAAGGGGAGTTCCAAGGGATGGACATTTGTTTGGTAGCATTAAAGAAGCGATATTTTCATGGCTGCAAGAAAATTATTTGCCTTAATGGTTGTTGGTTGAACGCAAGACATGGGTGTCAACTTTTCAGTGCAGTTGGGATAGACCCCAATGATTGCGTTGCTTATGTAGTGGTGAGATCAGAAAACAAAGACTGATGGCAATGGTTCTTAGAGTATCTCAGAGATGACTTAGAGATATACAACTCATCCAATTGGACTTTTATGTCTGATAGACAAAAGGTTAATGAATTACATGAATTTTGGTTGTTTAGTAATTATGCTTTTGATATTGATTTTATTTGTAACTTTTTTATTACAGGGCCTTCAAAGTATCATAAAAGAGATGTTTTCCAATGCACACCACAAGTTTTGTGTGATGCACATTTGGGTGAATATGAGGCCACACTTTAAAGGTAAAGAATTCAAAGATTTACTTCGGAATTGTGCTAGGGCTAGTTACATGAGTTGGTTGATGAAGTGTTTGGATGATGTTGAGAAGAGGAATCAGGAATGTAGGGAGTGGTTGAAGGAGCACCTGTTGAGCATTGGAGTAGAACACACTTTAGGATAGGGGCTAAGTGTGACATCCTGTTAAATAATATGTGTGAGTGCTTCAATAGGTACATCTTAGATGCTAAGACAAAACCTATAATCACTATGTTAGAAATGATTTGGAATCAATTGGTGAGGAGGGTGGCCAATAAAAAAGCAGAAATGGAAAAGGCCATAGTGGCCAATAAATTGTTTTACCATAAGATACAAAAGAAATTAGAAAAAAATTAAGGAAGCTTAAAGTGATTATTTCCCTGAGTTCATTGGTTCTCCTAGGGTTCAAGTTTCTGGCAAGGGTCACCAATTTATAGTTGACTTAAAAAGACATGCCTATATATGTAGGAGATGGGAATTGACTAGCATACCATATGTACATGGGGTTGCTGCCATTTTTGAACAAAATTAGCACCCTGAGTTTTATGTAGGGCCATTGTACGATGCTAAGACTGCATTTGATGTGTACTGCTTCAATATTGAACCTTGCAATGGTGCATCTATGTAGCCTACAAGTGATGGATCTAAGATCATTACTCCACCCCCTGTTATTATAAAGAAAAGAGGTAGAATTCCCAGGAAAAGGAAGCTAGAGACAGAAGAAAGAGAAAAGGCAGCTGCTAAGCAAAGGGAGAAAAGGAGATGTGTGACTCAAGAAAATAAAGAACCAAGCACTAATAGGGTTTCAAGGAAAGAGTTAATCAAAGTGAGATGCTCTACTTGTGGACAACTTAGGCATAACAATAGGAGCCATAGGAAAAACAAACAGGTATTGGCTTTATATAATAATTTGTGTTTTCATTTTCATATAAATTATTGCTCTAAAGTATTATTTTCCCTAGGCTGCCCCTGTAAGTGGCAATGCGACACTTACTTTGAGGATGGTGGACCATAGTTGGATGTTTCACAAGCTGATATTGGTCAACTATATGCTATTGTACCTTATATGGATACTGCCCCATATGCTGTTAGACCTCACATGGATGCTGGACCTCATATGGATGTTGCCCCATCTGCTAGTGGTCCTTCCATAATTGATGCACCACCTGCTGGACCTCATATGGATGCTTCACAACCTGTTGTAGAGATTGTTTCAAACTTTGATGAAGGGGTAATAAAACAATTTATTTATTTACTTTCTTTATGCTTTATTTCATTATTGTTTGATTTTAATAATTTTTATTAAAGACATTTAGGCTTTTTTTTATTGGACAATTTATGATGAGAGAGATGTTGGTACCAACAATAGGCCATCCAGTAGAAGAAGAGGGAGTTCTAAGGGCTCCACCAGAATCACCCCATGCCTACCAAAAGTTTAAAATGTGAGTTCATTGTATGCCACTTTCTAATTGACTTAAGTTGATTCACTTGAGTTCACTGAATGTGACTTATGATTCATTGAAACTGTTTTTTTTTTCCTTTTCTGAAAGACATGGGTTTGATTGAGGTTGCTGGAAATTGCAGACCTCACATAGTTGCTGGAATTGTGGAGCTTCAATTACTGTTTATGTTTTGTTTTTGTATATACATGTTGACTGTCATTTCTGATGTAAATGCTCTAAAAAATTCCCATATATTGGTTTTTCTTTTCTTGTAGCCAGAAACTTATACAAACTTGTGTATTTTTTTGTGCTTCAGTTTTGAAATATTACCAAACAAGTGATGTTTCTTTACTGAAAGCAATTAACTTGTATGGGTAACACCTTTTATTTATGGATGAAAACTCATTTCTAATGTTATTCTTTAGCATGCTGATTTAGTTAATAATAACTCCTTAAAAGGTTGATAATATTTCCTTTAACAAGTTCAATTTTTTTTTTTTGCATTCATAGGTTGATTCTATTTGCTTTCATGGGTTCATTTTATATGCTTTCAAAAATGCAGTATTTTTAACTCATTTATGTCCAAAAGCTCAGTAAATTTTAACCAAAACTTGTCAACATATGCATTATTTTTAAGAAAAAACTCTTCAATCTTTGTATCAAAACTTGAACAAATTAATCACAAGAATGAAACTCTATTCATTTTCACTCATAAATAATCCCAAAATGTTAACAAATATTTAAAGCTTTAGTAACTACATATATAAATAATCATTTTTCATTAAATAAACCATACACCTAATTCTAGGCAATTCTTGATTGACACATACAACATTAACCCAGAATTACCAGCAAAATCTCATCAAAATCTAACCCACCTAAACCTACCAGAATTACTCTCATTATCCCTACACTTCACACAGGCTTTGAAGCCCCCATACAGGCAATCAAAGGCATTGCAATGGCAAAAAATGCAGCACTCCATACAACGGCCTTCCCCATTTTATAATGCTTTCTCTCTTGCTCCAGCCAAAATTTCTCGTCGTTAAGCCTGTCAATCCTCCTCAAAAGAGCATTGACAACATTCTCCTGCCTCTTAGCAACAAGTGAATTAATCCATACAAAATAATAGTATTTCCTTGGAGTTTACCAAATTCAACGAAATCAAAGTACATTTTATAACATAAAATACTTAAATCAATAACTAAAAATCGCACTTACCCCAAAATTTATGCATTCGAAAAATCTTTTGCCCGAGTGATCTCTGTCCACGATGTCTTGATGGGAGACTCCAACCCAAGATCACACAACGGAACTGTGTATTCCATATATATATTAGAAGCATCAGACATGGTTGGATTTTGATACGTGAAAAATGATCACAAATGTAGAGAGAAAATATCATGTTTGTGAATTGGAGAGAAAGTGAATGAAAACAAGTTTGGATCTCTAGTTTTTATGCCTGATCAAACGTTAAAAGTAATTTAGGGTTAGAAATTTTGAATTTTGCTTTTAGACACGCAGAGGAAGAGCATGGAAGACGTTACAAGGTGATTTGGCATTTAAAAAAAAACTGATGATGTGTCTTGTCACATGGAGATCTATAGAGAGAGAAAATATTATGTTTGTGAATTGGAGAGAAAGCGAATGAAAACAAGTTTGGATCTCTAGTTTTTAAGCCTAATCAAACGTTAAAAATAGTTTAGGGTCAGAGATTTTGAATTTTGCTTTTAGACACGTAGAGGAAGGGCAAGGAAGATGTTACAAGGTGATTTGACATTTAAAAAAAAATTAATGATGTGTCCTGTCACGGGGAGATCTTAGTTAATATCAATGATGAAATTAACCAATGCTGAGCCACAACGCGCGAGTTCAATTACGCTCGCGTTGGACTCACTGGGTCGATCCCTGGACCCATGAGTTTTATTTACCGGAGTATTAAATTCCACGGAACGGCAGGGTTAATTGTAAATTGATATTAGTACCTCGTTTTATAGGGGTTTAACAAAAACAAAGGGAAAACGAAACAGGGGATGGTGGTGGTGTTGTGCGTCGGAAACTACAAACTACAGGCATTAACACAGTAAGTGCAGTGCAAATGGTTTCTCTATCGACTTGGTTCCGATACATAGCCCACAAATTCGAGTACTCCGTCGCTCTCAGTTGGAAGGTCTTTTTTCTCCCCTTTTCTTTTGCTCTCTATTTCATTTCCCCTTTCTTCTATTCATTTTCTAAATTACCAGTACAAATATGTCAATTAACTTTATGATAAAGTATTTTATCGTTTCTACATAGGATTAGTGGTGTATGTATGTTCTATATCGCTGTTTGGTTGTTTATTTGTGTAGAATTTTGGATTTCGGGTTGTTTTTCGTTTTAGGGGTTTATGTTGGTGTAAATGAATTATTAATGTTATTTGATTCCGTTGATTTTTATGATATTGATAAGATCATTTTTCTCTGATTATATTCAGCTTCTTTTAGTTGGATTTTCAATACCATTTATGCTCTATTTAAATAAAATAATGGCTAATTTTGAGGACTTTGGTTTGTTACTGGGCGTGATAATGGGGTTCAGTGGATGTATTTGGTGTTTCTCATAGTATTGAATTAGTGTGAGCTTGCAACTTTCATTAATCTAGGGAAGAATTCTTTGATTCATTTTGTTTCAAGTAGAACAACTCAGCTTAATTGCACACAGTAGGTTCCTGCACTGAATGCTTTGTTTGTTGGGTTGTAGTAGGAAAATATGCAATAGAAAATGTGATATTTAATCAAAGGATTGCTTGTTTAGCATGGCATAACCTAGTTGTTACTGCATGCTGTGTTGTTTTAGCCACATCAACTTGACACAGCAATATCATATAGATAGATTTTTGGTGTACCTTAGATTGCATTTTAAGGGATTTATAATGTAAATTTTCAAACTACTTTAAGGATACTGTTGAGGCTGTTTGGCATAATTTACAAACGAAAGTTTTCAAATGAAGTAATTCTTATTGAGGTTCCTCAACGTTGTCAGCATATATTCAGTGCTTGACGTTTGCTGGCTTTTATAAGTGTACTTTGGTGTTAAATCTTCGAATTAAATGAGATGATCTCATCATACTGGCTTGAATATGCTCTTTTTCCCATGCCTTGGCTATTTCTAAATTGATTGGCATTACCTTGAATGTGATGCAGAAATATCAGAGAGGTCAAATCAGTGACAATGAAGTTAGCAATGCGATATGGAAAAATATGGTTAAGGGGAGGTTGACATATTTACACTGGAGCAAAGGGCAA
>CAOJBK014889836.1:0-12684 GCA_948294925.1 Codiaeum variegatum
CATCATCCCCGTCTCATCCAAAAATTTCCCGCTTCGCCCCACCCAAACATTTTTATATAATAATATGATAAAAAAAGTATAAAATATATTAAATTTATAAAACAAATATGTTTTCTCAATATTAATAATTCATATTAATATAAATATAGGTTTTAATTAAATAATAAGAGTAATAATTAACATAAAAATATAGATATAAATTAAATATATGTATATTTATATATAATTATTGAATTGGGGCGCATTTAACAAATATTGACCTTGCCCGCCCCCGTTATTTTTTATACCGAGTTAACCCCTAACCCAGTCAACCATTGACTAACCCGCCCCATTCAGGTTGAGTCAGATCGAGTCCCGTAGGTTCAGTTTAAACTGCCATCCCTATCTAAATTGGGGTGATGCTATTTCTAATGATGATTTCTTACACATAAGATGCATAGATTATGTGTTGAATCTTATTGTTCATGATGGGTTGAAAGAAATTAGTAATTTAGTGAAAAAGGTGAGAGCCTAAGTTAGATACATTAGGAATTCCCCTCCCAGATTGAGAAATTTCAAAGACCTTTCAAACATGCTTGATATTCCTTGTGATTCCTCTTTGGTTCTGGATGTTCCAACTAGATGGAACTCTACATACATGATGTTGAGAATTGCTTATGCTTATTCTAAATCCCTTTTGAGCTTTGACTAAAAAGATCCAAACATAATTCCTGACTTAGAAAACGATCTTCCTGAACTTAGAGATTTTGATGCATGGTAGATTGTCTTGAGGCCCTTTACCTAAAACACTTAAAATTTCTGGCACACCATATGTCACTTCAAACAAGTTTTGTTTTGAAATTTCTGATCTTGATTTGAGACTTAAAATTTTAAAAGAATCTGATGATGGTAAACTGGCATTGGTGGGGGCAAACATGAAATCTAAGTTTGACAAGTATTGGGGGGACCCTTATAAAATGAACAACCTCATTTTCTTTGCCTCTATGTTTGATCCTAGGGAAAATGTGATTTGCTTGAGTGTTGCTTTCAGTCTACGTATGGTCCACTTCTGGGTTTAATATTATTTAATAATGTTAAAAGGGATTTATAGTATTTGTACTATGAGTATGAGTTTATGTATGCCACTAAGGTTCCCTCCCAGTCAAGTTCTCAATCATCTAACTCTTCGACACTTTCTGATTCCCCTTTTGTTTCTAGTAACTCACTTATCAAAGATAAGTTTAAGTTGCATAAAATGCAAAAGCGTGGGGCCAAAACCAGTGAGCTTGAAATTTACCAAAGTGAGTCTATCATAGAACAGGAGGGATTAGACATTTTGTTATGGTGGAAGCTTAACTCGGAAAAGTTTCCTATTCTTTCTAAGATGGCTAAGATATTTTAGTTGTGCTTGTATCAACTATTGTATTTGAAATTGCTTTTAACACTAATGGTAGTGTCCTTGACCCTTATAGGAGTTCTTTAACTCAAATTATGGAGGCTCTCATTTGTTGTCAAGATTAGATTAGAAAGTCTAATAATTCAATCTTCATTGAAGAAACACTTGAATATTTAAAGAATTTAGAAAAAGGTGACTTATTAACCAACATTTATGTTATTATTTCAACATTTCATTTCATTTGTAACTTGTAATTTTTTAATTGTTTATAGAATTTCCTATTGTTGGACCTGGGCAAGCATATGTTGATTTTGTTTGAAATCTTTTATCTAAAGTGTTTCTCACTTTACTTTTTCATTTTATAATTACTCTTGGCTGCCTGATGTTATACTTAATACTATCTCCATATTTGCAATGCAGCAAACTTTTTTATAACACCCCTTGATTTGTGCAGCTTTTGAGGCAGCATCTTGCTGCTTCATATTCATTTTTTAAAGTTCCTTAACCCTTATTGTTGATCCTTATTATTTGACTTACTTGATTGCTTCCTTTTAAAAAGTAATTGTTGACCGATAATTGGAATTTGAGGCATAACTTGTTTGATTGCTTGCTTGCTTTTACAATCTTTACTTGGTTTCTTTTGGTAAGATTGGTTGCCTGTATATTTTGAGTATAACATATCACTAGTAAGCTTTTCTGTTATGTTTGGAAATGATGAGATACCAATTGCTATGACAATGTTTAATATTTAAGTGATTTACTAACTGTTTGAGAACCTTACTCCAGTTAGTTCTCTAATGCTATATCAATCTTGATTTATTTGGTATCTTTAAGAAATTTGTGTGTTTTTCTGGCAATGATGATAACTTTCACCCTTTAACTGAATTCTAAATACAATTAGTTAACATACTGATGTGGAATGAAAACCGTTAAATGGTTAGCAGTTTAACGATGTCACTGAATATTAATTAATTATGTTCAATTGAATTAAAGCTTATAACCTAAGTTGTTTTTATGTTGTGTAAGTTGTTTTATGCATAATTTTATATATTTTTCCCTAACAATTAAGTTATTTTTTACCTAAAAAATTGCTATTAATGTGCTTGTTGATTGGTTTTTAGAGAAAATCAGGAATTGATGTAAATATAGTGTTATTGGAGTTCGAAACAAAGTTCTTGAGTAAGCAAGATTGAAGAATGTAAGTTTTGGGGATTTTCAAGGGAATTATGGTTACACGAGCCGTGCCAAAGGCCAAAAAGCCCGTGCAAAACACCTTAGACCTGTATTGTGCTAAGGTTAGTCATCATCACGGGATAAAAGGTTTCCACATGGCCTGTGCCGATGCAATTTTCTTGCAATATAAAAGTTCAATTTTCAGATTGTTTAGAGGATTCTTAGCCGTATTTTCAAAGAATTTAGAGATAGATTCTCTAGTTTTTAGGGTTTAGACTCAATTCCTTCTTAGATTTCATAATAAACTCATATTTAATTTTCATAAATATTTGGCTTGTAATCAAGATTGAAGTTGAAATTCTTCAAGGGTATTGAGAATTGGCAAAACCATCTCAAATACCCCCAAAAATTGGTCAACTCTCAAATATACCCCCAAAAAAATTTTCTATCAGAAATACCCTCATTTTATCACTCTTTCAAATACACCCTGGATCCATTCGACATGTGCCTCAGTTGATTTGTCACGCTGATGTGGCTAAAAATCGCTCATTTAGCAACTGCTGACTGTCCCACTTGACACATAAGCTTAATACCTTCAAATTTTGTTATTACCTAAAAATCAATTAACTTAATTACATAATTAGTGAAATAAACACCTAATTAACCTAAAAATGACCTAATGTCATATTTCCCTAATAAAAACCTAATGTCATATTTCCCTAAAAAACTAATTAACTAATACCTAATTAACCTAGAAAATGACCAAGCGTTTTCTTCCCCAAGCTGATAACAACATTCAATCCCTAAAAAGATGAACACGAGCTCAAAATCTCCTTCGCCAGCTTCGTGAAAGAATCTATCCATCTCACATCACGAAACATGGAGAATCAATTTTAAAAATCCATTCAATTCCATTGCTTAGTTTGAGTAAACGAATCTACTTGTGGTCCTATTGTGCTGATATCAACCTTCGACAACAGCTATGGTGGACCAGCTTTAATGGAGTCCAAACGAAAAGGATAAAGAAGATATGTATTCTTTAATAATTTTATTGTAAATGATGTTTGGTTTGTAGGGTACAAAGGATTGTGTTACTATTATTGAAGCTTGAATCAATAAAATAAGATTTATAGGGTTTCCATGAGTTAATGATAGAAAATTTGGGTTGTTGGAGGAATTATGGGTAATTTGAATGTATAGGTATGAAAATGTGGTTGACTTATTATCGTGTTTTATTGTATTGCAGTGTTCCAATTGAGTTTTATTATGATGGTCATTTTACCAACACAAGATAAGTTAAATATGTAGGTGGTAATTATGTTACGCATTCACTTTCTGAACTATCCATGGATAACATAGAGCAACTTTGCTTGGATTAGGGATACTCGAATTTTCTAAATATGGGTTACCATCCACCAAGGGAATACATGCCATTAGGTAAGCAAGCCTCTCAGATTTTTATCGAGAATGAAGCAGACTACCAGAAGATGTTTGAGGCAACAATGGACTATAGATTCCTCAAAGAGTACATTGAGGCAGTGTAAATCACACAAAAAGAATTAGTTGGTGTGAAAGAGAAGGCAAATGAGGATGTGATTGAACCTCTCACACAGAATAGCATTGTTGTGTATAAAGAACCAATTTATGAGTAGCCAGAGTATGAGAATGAAATGAACTATGAAGAAAAAAATGAAGGACATGATAATGAGGAATCAAAAATTGAAGAAGTAGTCATTGAGGAAGCAGTGAATGAGGATTCAAAAATTAAAGAAGTAATGAATAAGGATTCAGAAATTGAAAAAGCAATCAATGAGGAAGCAGTGAATAAGGATTCAGATGTTAATGATGATGGATTAGGGTTTAGTGAATTAGATAGTGAGGATGAAGACTATGTTTCGGCACCTGCAGAGGAGGATGATGATATTTCAACTGAAATCTCAGAATTTGATGATGATGAAGAACATGTTGCTACTAGGAAGAATTTGAAAAATTTTAAAATGGTGGTAGTTGATAATGGGCATGGGCTTAGGTTAGATTCTGATAGAAGTAAGAGAGGCAAAGAAAAGGACTTTCCTAGTGAAGCCTTTGACCTTGATGGAGAAGGGAGTGAGGATAGTAGGTACCACTCTGAGTACCTAGATAGTGATAATAAGGTACTTACACCATTTTCCAGTGATGAAAATGATTTGAAAGTAAGGAAAATGAAGAAACCAAAGAAAGTTAAATACAATCCTAACTTCAAACATACTGAAATGATTTGGGGTATTGGTTTTCTGTTCACTAATGCAGAACAACTTAAGAAGGCAATGTAGACTTATGCTATAACTAATTGTTAAGGCCTATATTGGAAGAGGATTGAAGGGAAAAATGGAGGTAAAGTGCAAGAATTACACATGGAGGATGTATACATCAAAGATTAGTGGACAAAACTCATTTTTGGTAAGGACTATCAATCCATCTCATATGTGTTGCAGGGTGATGAAAAATAAAATGGCTACTGTGAACTGGTTAGCTAAAGAGTTTCTTAGCAAGTTAAGCAGAAAGCCTCATTACAGTATTAGGGAAACGACAGATCAGATGATGGAAAAATATGCCCTTACAGTACCTGATATTTCATTATATAGGGAAAAAATATTACTATGAAGAAGCTTAAAGGTAGCGTTGAAGCACACTATGCTAAGTTGAGATCATATGTGTTAGAGCTAAAGAAGACTGTCAAAGAAGGATGTTTTAATCTTGGAAAAGAATTGGTTAATAATAAGGTTGAGTTCTGGGGTTTATATATCTATTTTAGTGGTCTTAGAAAAGGATTTATGGTAGGGTGCAGACCAATAATTTCTGTTGATGGTGCTTTTTTGAAAACAATCCTTGGTGGAGCAATATTGAGTGTAAATGGTCATGATGGAAACAACCAAATGTATCCTATATCATATGCAGTGGTGTTAGCAGAAAATGAAGTGAATTGGAGGTGGTTCTTTAGCAGATTATTCACTAGCCTCAATATGAATGATGGACTTGGTTGGACTTTCATCAATGACTAGTTAAAGGTGAGTCCAATACATGTGATTTAACCTCAATATCACATTAACTCTTTATATAATATATTAGTTACTAACAGTTTGAACTATTTTGATTATGAGTTATTGAATGTTTTGGATGAGTTGGTTCCTAATGTTGAAGTCAGGAACTTTGCAAGACATATATATGCTAACTGGAAAAAGGTGCATGCTAGCTAAGATCTTAAGGAACTTTTTTGGAGGGTGGTTTATGCAACATATGAAGCTCAATTTGATGAGGAATTAAAGGCACTTATGGAAGTCAGTCCCGAAGGAGCAGATATTATGCTTATAAAGGATCTTAGTGTGTATTGCAAAGCATATATCTCAACTCTATCAAAAGCTGACAATGTGCACATCAACATAGCTAAAACATTTAATGGTGTTATATGTAGACCTATAACTATGCATATAATTGACATGTTAGAAGCAATCTTGAGTTACCTAATTCAGAGGATGAAGACTAATTATAGAAACTAAGGAAGAAGTAATATGCCCTAAAATAAGGAAGAAGGTAGTGCATACCTACACTAGCAAAGGATGACAAGTTCCAAGTGAAAATTTATGATGACCAATTTGTAGTATCCATGAAAGAGAAGACATGTAGTTGTAGAGGCTAGAAACTCATTGGGTTACCATGTATCCATGTAGTTTCAAGTATCAATTGGCTGAGAAAAAATATGGATGAATATATGTCTGATTATTACAAGAAAGACATGTATTTGAAAGCATATGGATACCCAATTGAGCCACTTAATAGAAGTAAGATATGGACAACAATTGATGAAGCTCATGTACTTCCACCCTAATTTAAAAAGATGTCTGAAAGGCCTAAAAGAGCTAAGAATAAATCTACTGATGAGGAAAAGAAAAAGTTGGCTAACCTAAATAAGTTGACAAGACATGGGATGAAATTTAAGTATGGCTTATGCAATGAGTTAGGGCATAATAGGAGAGCCTGTCCAAGGAAGGATAATTCATTTAAACAAAGTCAAGGGAAAAAAAATAAGATAAAAATAAGTTGGTTATTGATATGTGTTTGTTGTTGGAATATGACAAATTGGTTATTGTGTACCGTGTGTCTATTGTGTTTGTTGCTATGTTGATATCACTGCTAGACCTAGTCCAAAGTCAAAGAGGGCCATATTAGCTGTAGCAGCTATACCCTCTACCAGTGCTAGGCCTGGTCTAAGGTCTAAGAGGGACACATTAGCAGTAGCTATACCCTCTACTATTGTTGGGCCTAGTCCAAAGTCAAAGAGTGCCACATGAGCTACAGTTATACCCTTTACCACTGATGGGAATTCTATAAGGTCAAAGAAGGCCATATCAGCAGTAACTATCCCCTCTACCACTGCTGAGGCTAGTAAAATGTCAAAGAGGGCCACATTAGTTCACAATAATGTGGATAAAGCTTCAACCTTAACACTTAAGCTAGTTGCAGCAGCTGAAAAAAGGCTTGATGCCTAAGAGAAGTTTTAGGTGTAATTGTATTTTTGTTGATCTCTTAATATTTGTATATTTTTTTTGTTGCTTGCTATTAACTAAGTGTAATTGTATTTGCTTGCAAGCAAGGAAAGGTTATAGAGTGCACTATGCCCTTGGAAGTAGCAATATATACTTTAGAGTAAGTCCTCAAAACTTGATTTGGTCTTTGGTTGCTATGGTAATTTCTTGAGTTGGTTTTTTAGTTACTGGTCATTATTTTCTTTGACTATAGATGCCATAAGAGAAATTAAAGTAAGTTAGAGGACCAACAGTAACATCTGCAGTAGCAAAAAAGGTATGCAAGACATCTAGAATGACTACCAAACAACAATCCATAGTTGCTACAACAACAAGAACCACCAGAAAAATAAGATCAGTAGCATGCACATTAAGTCAGCAGTCTACTGCTGCTACAACCAACAAATGAAGACATTTCATGGCTACCATTTGCCTTGGCTATATTAGTTGTTACATACCATATGTATTTATATGTTATTAGTAGGAAATATTTTTGGACAATATTTGTATTAATTTAGGGTTTGTTTTGGATGCTAGTTGATACTGATTACATCTTAGGGTATGTTTTAGATGCTCAAAGTTAATGATTATATTAAGTTTGTATTCATATATTCAGATTCTCTTATATATTTAGTTTATGTTCATATATTCAATTTATATTTGAACTACAATTGTAACACAATAATAACAAATTTTTGTTTCATTTCATTAATGAACTATTTATAGGTACTCATGTTTAATGTTTGAATACTTGGCTTTACATGTTTAATGTTTATAGGTACCCCAAAAGCAAAAACAAACAATTCTATTATAATGGTCATTTCAAATAATCCTAAACCAATCTACATTATGCTACCTTAAAATTCCTAGCAATCAAGCTTTATACATCTTATAGAGTAACAACATAACAACCCCATAAAATCCCATCTCATAAAAGCTCAAGCATCCCTTCAATTTTCCCCTTGAAAGATTCAAACCTTCAACCTTCTTCTTCAGTTCTTTAATTTCCTTCTCCATATTTCTGGTGTGCTCAATGTTCCTAGTAATAAAACCTTCATTTTTACCCCTCTCCATAAAATCATTCAGCCTCTTTAACTCATTCAAAATCAACAACATCATCTCATTAACTCATTCATCATGCCATTTGAAAAATTTGTAGTAGCGTACCTAAATCAGAAGAACCCAACAAAGGTAGATGAACCCAGAAAAAGGGTAGAAAAAAAAAAGAAAAATAAGAAATTAATCAAGAAATGAACTTACCCCAATATGAGGACAACGCCAAAATAACCAACCAAGGTTCTAAGCCATCTTAGATAGCAACAACTTTGCCTCTTCACCACAATTGCAAAGGAGTAACTCTCTTCAATTTAGGTAGGTTCGTGGGTCTAATTGTTGAACAGTTGAAGAAGACATTGTTAGTATTGTATGCCCTAGAGCTTACACTCTTCATGTGAATGTAAACAAATACCTAATTGGCTTTAGTATATATGTTCTTTAAATGAATTTATTCCTTATATCGAATGTATATATGTCCCTTAAGTATTCTGTAAGGGAATCTATTCTCAAAGAGTTTGAGAATATGATTGATAGATTGCCCTTTATAAGATATTTAAAAGGTTATTCATGGTCATAGGATTATTGGTAGGGATGTCATTAATCAGGTAAAACATCACCTTTATTGTCATCTATGATAGGTATACGATACTTATTGGTATAGAAGTAGTGAGTCTCATGCTACAGATATGTGATGTCGTGACAACATGTGAGCATACTTATTAGATGAGTAAGTTAAACAATGATATAAGATGATGGATACATGGGTTGTTACCAACTAGTCAATATCTCATTATCTAGATCATAATTATACATATAATCCTTAAACTTGAGGTGACATGTTATCTGGTATATTGATGGCTATAGTTTGTTACTGCTTACATATAGATGCTAATAATGCATTGGTATATAGCATGTGGTGGCCATAATCAATGGTATGTTAGGATAAGTGTTTAACCAAGAAAGGAATCATTAACTTGGGTAACCAAGTAAGGAATCCTATGACTTCTAGTTGTTCTTAATATGCAAATCCCTGACTAGGGTGGATAAGGTTCACTAAAAAGAGTTTTTAGTAGGAACTAGTTTATCGAGAACTAACACTGGATAGAGGTCATATAATCTGGCATATAGGGTTTGACTATTCCATGACCCTATCTAAGATCGAGAATCCATAATGAAAGGATTCGCGTGCACGATAGTTATGATAGAGAGGTCTATATAATGCAAGGATATGATCACTGACATTTATTTCTAATTAGGTAGTCGTGATATGTTATGTTAGTCGTCACTCGCGACTTGTGGGACTAAGTGTGTGATGAGGATTACACACTTGGTGGGAATAAAAGAGTTTTCTTTATCCTATTGCTAATTAGAACATGATCCTAGTAAGTCACATACCCTATAGCAATTCTCATTAGCTTGTATGAATCATATTAATAATTGATTAAAGAGTTTAATTAATTGTTAATGTTGATTGAATTAAACTTGTAATTAAATTTACAAAGATGCTAGCATGTCTTGAAGTTTAATTCACAAAAGGATAATTTCAATTAAGTTATAGTTTGTATGAGATAAAAATGGGCATGACTAATTGAAATGGTTTTGGACAAATAAATAAAATTAATTAAGCTTGACATAAGATACTGGCTTAATCCACATTAGATGTGGTTAATCAAGGTTTAAAGGTGATTCCTACTAGTTATGTGCTTTATCTAGTTGACTAATTGACTAGTCAAATAGTTAATTATCAACTAAAACAAGCAACCTATCTTTCTCTACACTTTTCTTTAAATTAAGGAAAGGTTGTTGGAAAAAGTAAGAGATATAAAAGGGTTGTTATCATCTTTTTGCCTAAGCTAAGCAAGTCACTCAACCTAAAGGAAGATGTAAAACTATTTATCTTCTTCTTCATAGGGATAAAGAGATAAACTCTATGAGAGTTAGAGAGATAAAGGTTAAAATTCACACTAAATAGGGAGAGAAAGTTTGTTTTGAAGAAGAGTTCTTCAAACACAAAATTAACCTTTGAGACAGGATTGTGGAGAAGCTTGGAAGTCCAAAATCAATACCATGGTCTCAGTTCTCAAGTAAAGGCGCAAGGATAAAAAGTTTGGGTAACCAAAGAGAGATGATTTATGCTTTTTAAAGAGAGTTGGAAAATAAGCTTTTGGTTAAAGCTAGGTATGTTTCAAGTTAGAGGCTTCGCACTTGAGGAGCTTAATGAAGGAGGGCGAGAGGTATTTCATACTTCTAACCATTCATTATTCAATTTATGTTTTGCACATAAATTGGTTATCATATCCTTGGTTGAAGCTATGGGTCCAAACCTAGTTTTAGACATTTATCAAAGAGTTTGATAAATGACAAAACCCTCTATGTTAAAAGAGTTTTAACACATAACTACATTTTCAAAGGGTTTGAAAATTTCTAAACATTTTGTTAAAAGTAGTTTGGCAAAATGTTTTTGTGCTCAAACCCTAGGTTAGGGTAACGTTTCAAAGAGTTTGAAAATTTGCCTAACCTAATTTTGTTAAAAGAGTTTCAATAAAGTTGAGTTTTTGATAAAGTTTTGAAAATAAAATATCAAATCTTTTCACGATTCTCATTCTCTACTTTCGTTCCGTGGCTCGTAATCTTTCTTCAGACACATCTGTCATTGCTATCATTTTTTCTCAGATTCTTTATTTTCCTTTCCCCCATAACTCACTCTCACTGGAACTCTCCATAGCATGATTGGTTTTATGTAGTTTGGAGAAGAAACTGCAAATGATGGAACCCTAGAATTTTCATTAAAATGACATATTGATTCAGAGTCATTTTCATACTAAACTGAAGGTATTAAGCTTATGTGTTAAGTGGGGTAGTCAACAGTTGTCAAATAAGCAATTTTAAGCTACATCAGCTGAGGCACATGTCGAATGGTACTTGAAAGAGAATAATAAAATGAGGGTATTTCTAATAAAAAAAAAGGTTTAGGGAGGGGGGGGGGGGAGTAAATTTGAAAGTTGACCAATTAAAGGAGGTATTTGAGATGGTTTTGCCCATTGAGAATTTTTGCAAATTCTCTTGAGGTTTATCTTCTTAACTTTTTAACTTTAAATTTCTTAGGGTAAACTTTGTATTAAGAGATTAACCATGATTTTCCTTAAATTCATTGTTAATTTATTAAGATTTAAACTAATCATAAGCTAATTTCTCCATTGTCTAGAGATTGAGCATGAAGTAGTCTTGATATAAATAATAGTAATTGTGTTCTTTAATTTTGTTAAATTCTTCCTTGATCACCAATTAGTTTAAATTAGGATTTGGGTAATGGAGAGATAGTGGAAATTCAAACTCGAAACTATTCAATTGAGATTCTAAAACAAAATAGACATATAAGTTTTAGTCTTAAATCCATTGCTTAATGCATGTTTTCTTTAGATTACTTTTATGAATGCAATTGCTAGTAGAATAAGTTCTAATTGAATTATTGCATTGAAATTGGATTGTTTGGCATAATTGACTTAACGAATTTCTTAAGTTGATAGATGATGGATTATGGATTATAAAGACCATGGATTGTAAAGATCTCTAGATTCATTCATATCATTGCTTATCATATACTTTATTTCTTTTCTTTAGTTTCATTATTTACTTCAATTCTCTAAAATCCAAAATCTTTTTTAGTTTTAATTGCACTTTGTGAAATAAATTAATAAGCTCATGCGAGTTCCATGGTAGATATGTATGAACCCATATTTCTAGACCATTGCATCTAGACTATCAATACGATTCCAACGGATCTGACTAGGCTTAAATCGAACTTCAAATGAGCCTAGAAAATTGAATTCGACTGAATTGAACTGGACCTAGAAAATCAGGCCCAGGACAACCCCGTCCCAAAATGACAAGACGCATGTGTGAATGACAAGATGCATGCGTGAATGACTTCATGCATTCCTGAAAGCCTCAACACATGCGTTAAGCCCTTCATGCATGTGTGAAGTCCCAAGTGCATACGTAGAGTGTGTGACGCATGCGCCTTTCAATTTTAAGGTTTTTTTGAAACAATTCCCTATAAATTTGACCTTATAGAATAGAGCTGGAGGGGTGGGTTGGTTCAGACCATTTTTATCAACTTTTCACAAATACTAGACACTTTAGAAACATAATTCACAACCTCCAAAATGAAACATTCAGAAGATAAAAGCTACAATCGATTTGTTTCCAGACATTACAGATGATCAGTCTAGCCTACTCCAGTTAGTTTAGATAATCAACCAGTCCGCTTTGAACATAACAGAGACACAATCTGGCTTTATAAAACCATTAGAACCATCGTTTCCCAAACCACGTAAAAAGACAAAAACGATACAATATTCCTTTTACCTTCATTCAAGCTGTTATTTTAAGCCCTTTAATTTAGACTAAAGGCATGTTATTCAGAACACTTATTTTAAGCCCTTTAATTCAAAATTATGGCATTTTATGAAAACTATTTTCATAACTAAAATCAATCAAACTCTAAAATATGTTTAG
>CAOJBK014889850.1:0-10102 GCA_948294925.1 Codiaeum variegatum
AGGGGCCATTTAGAGTGCATCAGGTCTTGGGTGGCAATTTGTATTGGTTGGGAAGTTTGGAGGGAGAGCCACACAAAAGGTTCATCAACCGAAAGTGCCTGAAAAAAATACTTTCCCACCATATGGAAGGTCAGTAACAAAATAGTTATAATCGCCTCTTAACCAAAATAAATACCAATTCATATTGATAATTTTATAAATAAATAAATGAAGTTTATTTCATATATGAATAGTATTTATTTTATTTACCTCAGAAAAAAAAAATCATTAGTTTTAATAAAATTTTGGCAGCATGTTTACTGAACTTTTGAAAATTTCGATAGTATCTCTGTTGGATTTTTACTATTTCTTTATGAAAATGCATGTCTATGGTGTTGATGTGTGAAAGGGTTTTGTGAAAATTAAACAATTCTCAAAGAGGCATCAATGCCTTTCATTCATGTTCTTCAGGCACAAGGCCTTCATTAGTACATGTTCAAAGATATAGCAAATCCAAGTTCCTCAAAGCGAGTCTAAAGTACTACAATTCATCAAGCATAAGTATAAAAATGCAAACAAGTCATAAAAGAGAACACAACACAAATCAAATAGCATCGAAGTCAAATCTCTTAAGTCTTTCCCAAGCCTTATGACAATTGTGCTTGCTTTCTACAATTCTTATTCTTGCTTTTTCCATGCTTGGACAACTTTTTACTGATCGGATAGGAGCTTTCCTATTGCCTTGGCTTTCTCTAAGGCTTGCTGACATTCACTACTCATCAACTTGTTCATCCTCATCATTTCATCTTTCTATGCCTTTATGGAAGTCACATGTTCCTCAATGGCAACAAGGTCTGCACTCAGCTTATCAAAGGAATCTTTGGCCTCAACTCCTTTGGCCAACATCTTCTTGACTTCCTCTTGCTGATCTTTGTATTTGGCCTTTTGCTGGTTGAAATTAGTCAAGTGATTTGAATTTTTCATCTACTCGGCACTAACTTCATCAAGGTGAGTGAAGGTTCACATGATCTTTTCTTTGACTGAGGAAACTGCTGTTGATCTTCTACTTGTCTCCAAAATGCTAAGATTCTCTTAGATATCAGATCGATGAGTCCCTGATACTTCTCTAATCCTTTCTTTAGCAATAGTCTCTTTGGCTTTGGAGACCTCTTCCTTAGAAGGTGCTGGATATACACTTTGCTCCTGGTCTGGGGAAGGTGTGTCAAGGAAACTTAAATCCAAGGAAAGATCTTCTTCTGGCATGGCTTGCCAGGTATCTGAATCCTATTCAAACAAATCAAAGCAATAATTCCCAATACATAAGTCAAAGAAGCAGTAAAAAAGGGAAAATTCATCAAACAAGTAAGGCAAACCTTAATAGCAAGAGAATGAGTAATTGGAGATTCCACTGCTGGTGAAGGAGGAGGGGTTAATTCCTTTTCTTCTTGCTTGATAGGTGTAATATGTAGGCAGAAATAATTGTCCTCCTATGAACCCATATTTTTACTTCATCAATTCCTGCCCGTCAATACGAGCCCACAAACTTAAACCGTGCTCAAAGCAGACCTAAAATCAACCAAGAAAGTCCAAACAACTGAATCGAGTTAAACTGAATCGGGGCTGGGAATTGGGCGCACAAGATAAGCCCCTGCATGTGAGCCAAGCGCTTGGCGCACACGCTAGCAGCCTGGGGCATTCGGGTAGCTGCCTGGCGTGTGTGCTAATTGCCTGGCCATATGCCCAATTTTCTGAAGATCCATACTCAATTTTTTTCTATAAATTTGACCCCCAAGTCACCATTTCAGAATAACTTTTGACATCAAAATTCTGCTAAAATTCTACTAGTCTGAACCCCTATTGAACTGATTTTCGAGAGATCATTTTCAAACACGACGGAGACCCTTTCGGGCCTAATCAAGCCTAATGAAGCTCCCATTCCACGTCAAGGAAAGCAAAAATAGTATTTTTATAATGGTATAATTTTATTTCATTTCGATTAAGTTCTAAAAACTTATCTAGGCATTATACACTTTCAAAATCTCATTTTTTATTCTAAAACTGAAATGATTAAAAATCAATCCTGTTAATCTTTTAAAATTAAAATTGGATTCTCTTCTGAACAAATGCCAACCAACCCACTTTATCAAAGCAACCCCGACCCTTCGTGGGAAGGGGAAATAGCGTGGGGTTTGATTCCCATTTAACGGGATACGCCGACAAACCTCCAAAATTATTTTCTTGCCTTTAGTTCCTGTTTGCATTTTTTCTTTTTCCTTTATTTTGTTTTATTTTCATTATTTGTGTTTGTTATTATTTTATTATGTTATCTCCTTTTATTGTTCCTATTCCTTTATATTTGTTGTTATTAGGAAATATGTGCCCTTCCTATGCCTTATGACTAGAGGAGAGATCTCATTTCTGCTTTTTTAAAATCATTTTATATGTAATTTTATTTTATTATCTCTTTATTTCCTTTTATTTTGCTATTACTAGGGATGTGTTCCTTCCCTAGTATCTTTTTTGGACTAGAGGAAGGATTCTTGTTTACTTTTATTGCTTTTCATTTACCCTTTCATTATTTTATTGCCATACATGTTATAATTTGTTAATGCATCATTATAAATGTTATAATTATTTATCCATCATGAAATAAATTCCATGCATATATGAAAATATTTTTAACCAAAACCATATGATATTTAAGCCAAAGTTGTTTAGAAAATGAACTTATTTTCTAAAAAAACCAATATTTTTGTTTCAATCACGAGCTCCTGAATCCATCATTTGGTTCAAGGCTCTCCTTTTTTAAAATTTGGTAAAATTATATTTTAATGATGTTAAAAAATGGTTTCTTAATCACTTTGAAAACCAATATTTTTCTAAACAATTAAATGGCGAATCACACACACACAAATGCACCAAACAAACTCATAAGGAGTTCACTTAAAATGGGAATCTGTTCTGCTAACGCCATGAACAATCTGACCCCAGGTCGATTTCCTCAAGCTAGAAACTCGAGGTGCCCTTGACAGCTAGGAGAGGGGGGGGGGGGGGGGTGGGGGTGGGGGGGAGAGAGTGATCTGGGGGATGTTGGGCTCACAGCTGGTGACTCCATTGGGGATGTTTTAAAGCTGACAAAAACTAAGTGAGTTATTTTTTATACAAACACTTATGGCCTAAAAACATATGAATTTGGTTTCACGAATCACTTCAAATGCACTTTTATCTCTAGGAAAATAAGGATAGAAAGTAGCATCGATTGGGCTTTCCTCCTTTGGAATGCTTTGCCAATAATGAAATCATCTATTCCAAGGTGTACCCACTTATCCTTTCAGTTGGGATAACGAGGTTGCAAGTAGCTATTGGACCCACGCTAATCCCTTTGATTTACATGTGATTAGGTATATCGCACTGTTAGTCTTTGGGTAACCTTTCAAACTAGCAAGATCCATGTAATGATCGGAATTGACCCTAGATCCCATGCACCCTAAACTTTGATATATTGGTGTCATCATAAAACCATTTTCATTCATGCATACATTTATGCATGCATCACAACATAAGAAACTTAAGCCAAGTGAAAATGTTCCAAAATTGATTTTTCCACCTACCTTGTTCCAAACTTATAACATGTCTGCTGTTCAAAACCTCTCAAATGCAGATACCCTTTTTTTTTTCAAAGGTAATAATGTCTAATAATAATAAGAATCCTCCTATTCCCCCCTACTTCGGATGCCATTGCTCCACCTGCTAACATTGTTGCCATGCTAGCTGATGCTTTCAAAAAGCAACAATAGACTATCATTGCTATGATACAAGCCTAAGAGTAGGCAATCCTAGGTAATGTCTAAACAATGATGGCTTAAGTTGGGGTTCAGCCTGCCAAAAATTCATCCACTTCCAACTCTGGGAAAGAGCCTCCTACTGAAGATGTGGTTATCATTCCTCCACTAACTGACCCCTCTTACAAATCCTTTCCAAAAGGGGGCCCAAGATCATCCTTTCCTGAAAGTCATGATGGAAAAATACAAAGAAATTTAAAAGACTTTGAGCAACATTAAAAAAGGGAAGATGTGGTTGATGTCAAGTCCTTCAGTATGTTCCCCAATGTAAGGCTACATCCCAAGTTTCAGATGCTAGTGTTTGAGAAAGTAGATGGCATTTCTTGCCCTGCAACACATTTAAAAATCTAAGATGATGCACTCTGTCCTTTAGGTGTGGAAGGTGAGCTCATTGCTCAACTCTTTCAATAGTCGCTTTCTGGTGTGGGTCTCAAGTGGTTTCTAGAATTAGATGATTCCCGAAAATAAACCTGGGAATCCATTTGTAATACCTTTATAAAATAATACACTTATAATGATGAAATAGACATTACAAGAAGGGATTTGGAAACCACTAGACAATATCTCAAAGAAACATTTTTTTGCTTTTATTTCTAGATGGAGGAAGAAGGCCTCCCAAATGGTTAATAGACCAACTGAACCTAAATATATTATTGTTGTTAAGAATCTGCTCCTTATGTATTGATAATGGCTGATCACACAGTACTTACCAAGCTTTAAGACTCTGGTCACAATTAGCTCATGCATCAAAGACAGAATTGATGCTGGTAATATCAAGGATGAAACTTAGACCTCGTCCTCTAGATTCAAAAGAGCCCCTCATCAAGGGAATGTCACCAAAAAAGTTGGTGAAGTCAATGCTATTTTAGCTCATAAGCCAATTCAGATAAAAAGAAGTGAGTTCACTAATCTAGGTAGTTTCCTACTGAGTCTTATTTATAAAGAATGCCTAGATGGGGGAGCTATCAACCCTTTGGAACTAAGGCTCTTCCTTAATCCATTGCTCAAGAACTTCAATATGGATGAGAGGTGCGACTACCACCAAGGACCTGACCATAAAATAAACAATTGCAAGGCCCTTAGACACAAATTTCTAGATCTGATTGATGCTAAAGAGCTTCTCCCACCTGCTCCTTTGTTAAATATTAGTCCAAATCCTCTTCCTGATCATAGTGTCAATGCTATATTGGTTGAGTTTGATGAGGGGGATTCAGTCTATTTGATTCGTGCTACTATGCCTTTGAGCAATTACCACTATTCTAAAGATGACCAACCTTCCTTAGGGAAGTTTACCTCCTCTAATTGCTTTGCTTTAGATGACCTAACTTTCTAAGGGAAGTCTATCCAAAATGACTATTGCTGTGTCATTGACCTGAGACAAATGAGAGCTAAAATCAATGCAATCACCAGAAGTGGGAGAGTTGTACATGCACATGCTCTGCCACCACAAGCTAGCCAACCAGTGGCTCATTCCAAAGGAACTCCTGCACCTGAAGAGGACCCCTTATTGAAACAGTTAAAAACAACCCAGATAAATATTTCAATCTAGATCCTGATTATGTCATCATACCCTCATCGCCAAGGTCTATGCTTGGCTTTGAACCAATGTCAATCCCTAATTGACATTGCTCTAGATACTTTGGTGGTCTCCATTACAAGCTCTATAAAGGGGGCATCCATCTCCTCCTTTAATGATGAAATCCCACCTAGAGGAATCCATAATGATGCTCTATATATTACAATCATCATAAGGGAGAAGACTATTCCTATAGCTCTTATTGATAATGGGTATGCCTTAAATGTCTACCCACTTAAGATGGCGAGCTGCTTGGGTTTGGAAGTTACTGATTTCACTATTTCTGGTCAGATAGAGCGAGCTTATGAAAACTCTAAGAGAGAACTTTTAGGGGTGAAAACTCTAATAGTCACCATGGGTCCTACTACTTTCCATGTTTCCTTCCAAATCATCGATGTGTCTTCATACTTCAACCTACTTTTGGGAAGGCCTTAGATTCATCTAGCTAAGGCGATGCCCTCTACTTTGTATTTAAGGGTCAAGTTTCCATACAAGAGTAGGGTAGTTATCATCAAGGCTGATATGATGAGAAAATCTGAGGTCCCAAACCCAACCCCTATTTTGGAAATCTAGCTCGAGTTGTCCACATACTCTTATATAGCTTCTTGTTTATCCAATTCATCGTAGCTACTGAGAATGTAAAAGAGGCAATCACTCTAAATTTTGACCCTTACTATAACCCCATGATCGATAACATCATGAAGCATATGACCTTCTTCCCTGGGATGGGTTTAGGGAAGAACCAAAAAGGAATGAAATCCTTCGATGAATACACGTCCTCCACTCAGCCTTTTGGTTTAGGTTATCATCCGATTGATGATGAAATTGAAGAGAAAAAACCCAAGGCAAGAGAAAGGTCTGTCATTACCAATAAAAGGGGTGATGCTGATTATCCTAGGAGACCCAACTTCAAGACTTTGAATGGATACTTCGTGAAAGAAGGAAAGATAGTTCCTTATTGTGCTTTTCCTGAAACTTGGGTCTATCCTATGACTGGTGTCAAGATTCCCAGTTATGAAGTCTTCTTTGATATAAAGCTGCTGCCTGAAGACTGTCAACCAATCTACTTTATGAGTGAGGATTATGAAGAGCATATAGAAGCTAACCTCTTTGGCAAGATAACTGCCCTTTCTGAAAAGGAAGAAAACACTAACCTGTCCACCTTGATCAAGTCGGTCCAAAAGAAGATCAACAACTGGTCTTTTGAAGCTAGCCTCCCTTTACCAGATGTGACTAAGTCTAAACCTGAAACTGAGTATGATGATAGGGGTGAGCAAAATCGAACCGAACTAAAATTATCAATTCAGTTCGATTCGTTTAGTTCAATTTTAATTTTTGAAAATCAAAATTGTTTCGGTTAGATTCAAATTGGAAAAAAATCGGTTTAAACCGAACCGAACCAGAGTTTATTACTATGTAAATTATTTATAACTTTTTAAAAATTATTAAGAAAAATTACTAATATTAGTATTACATTTATATTTAATGTCTTAACAATTCTATAAATAATAATATTTGAGCATAAAATGTATAATTTTTTTATTAAGATATTATATAAATTTATAAAAAAATTGATATAAAAAATTTTGGTTTAAAACTGAACCAAACTGAAAATATTGGAATAATTGGAATTTCGGTTCAATGCATATTAAATTTTGGTTTAGTTTATCAAAATATTGAATTTCAATTTTAGATTTATTTAGTTCGGTTCAAAAATCAAACCGACCAAATACTCACCCTTATCTGATTATGTAACTAGTCCACCTAGTTTCAACTTCGAGTATGATTTAACTGTGGACCTTTCACCTATTCATATCAATAAAGTAAATAAATTTTCTTGTTATGATCCTATCTTTTTATTTTTTTTATGTTCCAACTAATGAATATGATCTTAATCAATCAAAAAAAAAGAAAAATAAAATTAATGGAATAAGAGATGTAGTTAAAGATCCCCTTAATACTGGCACACATGATATTCCTAAAAATAAAATCATTGCATATGTATGTTCAAACAAGAATGCTACATAAGAGATTATCAGAAAGTTTGAGGACTACTTTTCCTGGAAGCCCATTAATATGACTGACCTTAATCCAAGCATCGCTGTCGACAAGATTCCCACCTATCCAGATTGTAAGCCTGCAAAATAGAAATTAAGGCGCATGAAAACTGCATGGTCCCTCCCATCAAGGAAGAAGTGTCCAAAAAGCTATCTCATCAGTTCATAGAACCTATCAGCTATCCATCCTGGCTAGCCAATATAGTCCCAATATTAAAGAAAGATGGAAAAGTCAGAATGTGTGTGGATTACCGATACTTGAACAAAGTCGACTAAAGGAGATTTTCGTCTGCCACACATTGATCTGCTGGTAGATGCACTAATTGGCTCAGAAATGGTTTTCTTAACCGATCTAGCTGCCAAATACAATCAGATTTTGGTACATCCTCTAGACAAAGAGAAAACTGCTTTTATCATAGAATGGGGTACTTACTGGTACAGAGTAAGGCCTTTTGGACTAAAAAATGCTGGATCCACCTATCGGAGGATGGCAACTACTATCTTCCATGATATGATGCACCAAGAAGTGGAAATGTATGTCGAAGACATGGTCGTCAAGGGAACTACTTTAGAATAACATCTATAAGTGCTAGAGAAGTTCTTCCTTAGACTTCGCCAATACAATCTCAAGCTCAACCCTACTAAATGTATGTTTGGAGCCTCATTTAAAGTGTCCTTTGTCACATAATCAGCAAGAAAAGAATTGAGATTGATCCTACCAAATCTAAAACAATCTTTAACAGGACACCTCCTAAGATAGAAAAGGAGATAATGGGGTTTTTGGGCCACCTATAATACATTAGTCGATTCATTCATTAGTTAGCAGACACATGTGGTCTTATATTTGATATGTTGAAAAAGAATACCTTTAAAAAGTGGAATGAACACTGTAAAAAAAGCCTTCAAACATGTCAAGCAATACCTTTTGAATATGCAAGTTTTACAGCCTCCTAGGCTTAACAAACCACTGTTGCTTTGTCTTATAGCCATAGAAGAGGCCATAGGTGCCAAATTGGCACAAAATGCTCCATATTCCTACAAAGAAAATGCCATCTACTACCTGAGCAAGAGAATGCTTGCACATAAACTCAAATACAGTTACATCGAGAAGTTATACCTAGCTCTGGTTTGGGTATGCCATACACCAAGGCACTATTTAGGGGCATATATCATACATGTCCTCATTGATAAGAGTCCTCTCAAGTACCTTATGGAAATCCTATCCTCGATAGTGAAATGGCAAGATGGATGGCAATTTTAGCAGCCTGTGATCTCAATTATGTGCAAAGAAAGGCTATCAAAGGCAGTGTCATTGCCGATTAAATGGTCATTGCTCCAACAGACGATCATTTGGAAGAACCTAAATTTCTTGATGAAGACACTTATTCCTTTAACAAGAAACATGAAAACTTTTCTTCAATGGTGTAGCCAATAATAGGGGATATGACGCTAGAATGGTGTTCCTTACACCTACTGGCGAAAGCTTACCTTTGGCAATCAAATTTTATTTTAAGGTAACAAATAATGAAGATGAATATGAAGCCTATGTCTTTTGATTAAATGCAGCCATCCTGACCGGTGTCAAGAATTTGGAGGTATACGGAGACTCTAACCTGATAGTTTCTCAAAGATTAGAAAGATGGAAAATCATAGAAGAACACTTGGTTCCTTACCATAAGTGACTTGAAGATTTAGTAGCTAGCTTTGATGGCTTATTATTTCACTAATTTCCAAGAACCCAGAACAAGTTTGCTGATGCACTAGCAACCCTTGCCTTAATAATCGAAATATGTTATGGGTTCCTTATCTGTCCTATTTCCATAAGCATCAAGCATGAACCAAGCTGTCAGTGTCACTGCCTAAACATCTAAGAGGTTGAGCAAAATCCTTGGTACTGGGACATTTACAACTATCTTGCAAAAGGAATATATCATGAAGGGGTCTCCAAATCAGAAAGGAGAACTCTAAGACAACTGGCTAGTAATTACATCCCAAGGGGAGACATTCTTTACAAGAAGACTTGGAATGACATCCACCTAATTTGTGTTTCTATAGAAAAGGCCAACAAAATCATGGAAGAAATCCATAGAGAGGAAGAAGGCACACACATGAATGGATGGGAGGGTGTGTGTGTGTGGGAGGGGCGGGGTGTTTCACAACTGGTGACTCCACTGGGTATGTTTTAAAACTAATAAAAACTAAGTGAGCTATTTTTTGTACAAACACTTTTGGCCTAAAGACATATGAATTTGGTTTCATGAATCACTTTAAATACACTTTTATCTTTAGGAAAATGAGGATAGAAAGTAGCATCGAGTGAGATTTCCTCCTTGGGACTGCTTTGCCGATAATGAAATCATCCAGCCCAAAGTGTACCCATTGATCCTTTGAGTTGGGATAACGAGGTTGCACGTAGCCGATGGACCCACATGAATCTCTTTGATTCACATATGGTTAGGTATATCTCACTTGTAGTCTTTAGGTAACCTTTCAAACTACCAAGCTCTATGTAATGATTAGAGTTGACCCTAGGTCCCATGTACTCGAAACTCTGATATATTGGTGTCATCATGAAACCATTTTCATTCATGCATACATGCATGCATGCACCACAACATAAGAAACTTAAGCCAAGTGTAAATGTTCCA
>CAOJBK014891234.1:0-10077 GCA_948294925.1 Codiaeum variegatum
AAGTGAGCCGAAGCTACCCGCTAAGCAACCTGTCCATAGGCATTGCAAAATCAATCACCTTATCTAGGTAAGAGCTACTGCCTCTATGGCTAAAAGTGCCATCCTACGGGTACACATTACATCTTAGTTATTTTCAATGCCACTTATTTCTAACTCTCTTTTATTTTTGCATAAAAATAAAATGTGAGAGAAAAGTAAAGGAATGCCATAAAAATAAAAAAGTAAATAAAAAAAGATGGCACTGAAAAAATAAAAAGAGACATGAAAACATACTATTGGGAAGCCAAGCTAGCTGGTGTGCCCTTGTCAATTCACTAACAGATCTGGGTTGGTAGGCGTGTATGGATAAGCTCTGCCCATCATCAAATGATCAATAGTATCCCAGTTCAGTAATTGTACAGTAGCATGATTGGATGGCCTGGCAGATAAATCTGGTATTTTGCCGAGTAATTCTTTTATAGAATAGCTGAATAGTAGATCATCAACAATATCACCATTCAATGGAAACTCAAAGGGCGGAATAAGGTCCCTCTCTAGCGACACACTCAACTATGCAGACCAGTCTTCCTCCTCCTCTCCAATAATTGGAGCCGATATCATCCAAAAAGCTTTTTCTCCGAACCAAAAAGGAAGAAGAAGAGATTTTTATAGTAAATGTAAGTAAGAAGTGAAGTTATGAATGAAAATGAATTTCTCACTCCATATTTATAGGAAAAACTTCAACTTTTACATTTATTACGTTCACACTTAGCAGTCACGTAAACGCAAACACGACTGCTAAGGGGGTAGCTATAAACCCTAATTTTAGCATCATTGCATTCTGTTCATTAATACCAGACAATGAATGTTATTGGGCTCAAATCAGACTTTAAACAGATCCAAAAAAACTAAATTGGGTCGAACTAAACTGGACCTAGAAAATCAGGTCCAGAAAAACCCTAGGCCCAAAACGACAAAACATGTGGGTAAGCGACACTATGCATTCGTAAATGAGATTACATATGTGTAAAGGCTTTTGAGCATGTGTAAATCCCTTTACGTATGCGTAACGGCCCAAGCGCGTGCATAATGCGGGTTACGCACGCGCCCCCAAATTTTTTGGGTTTCTGGCACAATTCCTTATAAATTTGACCTTTCATAATAGACCTAGATTCCAATTTTTTCCAGAATTTTTTAGACAATTTTTTATGCCATTTTCCCATACTTAAAGCCTCCTAAACACTGTTCTTAGCTTGCAAAACACTAAAAAATTGATCCAAAAAACATTGCAATTTCATATTATTCAGTTCAAGGTTTTAGTTTGGAACTACTAAGACATCAGTTCCAATCAATCTAGATGATCAATCAAGTCCATTCTAGTGTAGACACTCATACTCCAGTCCACTCCGAATGTAATGGAGACTCATTCTGGATTTCTCAAGCCTTCCGACCCGCCAATCCCAAAATCCCACAAGGCAAAGGTAATTGCAGTATAGTATGCTCTTTTCTCTCAATTATCAATTACTTTAAGCCCTTTAATTCAGACTTGAGGCATGTTTATCAGAACCTATTTTTTAAGCCCTTTATTATTGATTTAAGGTAATTTTATGAGAAGTTCAGTTTTTATAATTAAAATCGATCAAACCTTAAATCAATTTAGGTATAACACATTCAAAATCATTTTCACTAATCAAGTTTTCATAATTGATTAATAGCCTATGGTTGATTGTTTTTATTAAACTAAAATCAATTAGCTACTGAACATCAAACCACCCCTTTGTTACTAGAACACCCCCACCATTCGTGAGAATGGAGAATGATGTGTGGTTTAATTCCCATTCAATGGGATACGCCGACAAGTCTTTTATGGCTTCAACTCCAAAAATTGCTTTTCCTTTATTTAATAGTTTATTTTCTTATTTTATTTATTTGTTCATGTTTTATTCAATCTGTGTGTATGTTATTATTTTATGTTCTTGTTATTTCCTTGTGTATGATCTTTGGGGTGGCAAAATCAATTGTATTTACTACTTTATGAGATTGTCATCCATATTTACAATGTTCGTGCATCCATGCCATTTTAATTTGTCATGCATACACGAAAATCACAATTTTAACTAAAATTGCATGATTTTTGAGCCAAAAGTTGTCTTTTAAAAATGGTACAAAAATTATTTTTTATAAAAAAGCTTTTAGATAACGAATCCTCGAATGCCATTTGGTTCCAAAAAGAATAGGTTTTCCAAATAGGGTAGAAAAACAACCTTTTTCTAAAATTGAGTTTACAAAAAAAAAAGTTTCTTAATCACCTAAGATAAAATTGATTTTCTTTAAGATTAGGTGGCGACTCTAAAATACCTTACATACTACGTACACTCCAACGGACACATATGGATGCACAAATGTGTGAACCCGACCACAATCTATGATGCTGAAACCGTAATCCAAAAGGTTTCCTTCTGGCTACAAGGCCCACAGATGTGCTTCTCGGGGAAATCCTATGGACCGTTTGGGCAGGGCCTCACACATACCAGTCAGGCCTCTAAAGTAAGTCAGAATGATTCAGCTCCATCAACCAACTAATCCAATCCTTATCTGTAGGAAAGTGGATAACTATAATGCGAGTGTGGTACCAAGATGCAAAATTGTCCCGTCTCTCAAAACCAGAGACGATCTTGAGATGGTCTCTTAGCCAAATCTAAAAGAAAAATACATAAATCAAAGATATCCTCAAGACATGCTAAAATAAACAAGAAGAAAAGGGCCTCAGTGTCTAGAGCGAAATCGGGCTAATGGACAAAGGTCTCTTTGTGTTGTAATAATGATCAAGGCTTAACAGCGTCTCAGCCAGAATCATGCCAATGATCAACTTCCCCTTACCCATCTGGGGTATCAGCTTAGCTACCTTAGCATCTCCCCATCTAATCGGGCTAGTGAAAATATAACCCGTAGTCATACTGAATGCATAAGCTTTTAGCCTCTTGACTAACCAAACTGGGTCATCATCTCTCTTATACCAAAACATGTCAGCCAAAATAGGCAGGTCAACAAAATCATCTTTACCATACCTGAAGCAGCCTCACTGCTCAAATCCAAAAGCTATGCAAAAGAGTTAAAGTAGCCGACCCTTTCAACTGAAACAGTCAAGTCAGCCTCAGGACTTGTATAGAGAAAATATGAAAACTCCTTAAAAGTCAGACACATCTCATCCATGTTAGCCCTAAATCAGAAAATGTAATTAATAGGATCCCAAAATCAAATATAAGTGTTCAGAAATTCCCAGTCGATCTTGACACCACTAAATGCCGGCAGAGAACTCATACCATACTTCGCGAGTTTGATTATGCTCACTTTCTCTAATTTCTAGCACTAGCCATGCATCACGTGGTTGAAGTATGGCTCTAATTGTGGGGGAAATTTACAAAACATTTTGTTTCTTAAAAATAAATTTTCATGAGCAAAATGCAACAGAATTTCATACAGAATCAAACTTTTACAAAAGTTTTACAAAACAAAAACCCATAGTGGGCTATACTCAACATGCATCTCCCTCCAAATCATGGCATCATCCAAAATATATCTTGAGGATCCTCTCGAAGGAGTCTTCACCCGCAATGCAAAGGTACTATAACTACCTGTCAATGCTTAGAATCTGACGAGGTCAAAGTCTCACATGACATAATTTCAACATCTAACAAACCCATAATTTGTCATGGCATAGCCACAAGCCTAAAAGATGATATAACATTGTCATAAGCCCAAAAACTAGTATGGCAACATCCATAATTCGACATGGCACCTGTGGGTTCACCATCATCAGAATCATCTTCTGCTCGAAGCTAATTCAGATGAGAGAGCAACTGTGAACCTTTAATTTTGCACCTCTAGAAATTCTAGTTACCTCATGACTCTCAAAGGTTTGGGAACACAATAGGGTTAAAGGCCAGTGCTCCTTGTTCTAGGTAATCCTCGAGATGAAAATTTTAAATTACAAGGGGTACATGGAAAATTTTGCATATCCTGACATATTTTCAAGGAAATACCCATATTTTTACACCATCAGATCTCGTTCACTAATACGAGCCCAACGGTTCAAACTATGCTTAAATCGAACCTCAAAAAGACCTAAAAAAACCCCTAAAAATCGAACCAAACCATACTAGATCAGACCCAGAAAATCAAACCCAAACACCCAGGCCCTAAAGCGCATGTTCAGGTCAAAATGCGCATGTTTGGTCCAAATGCATGTGTTTTGGATTTCCCGGATTTTTCGACTCGGTTCTAGAAAAATTTTGGGGTTCACTTTTTTAGACATTCGGTTCACTTCCCAGACATTCAGACTTCTATTTTAGCTTTCCTGACTACCTTTATAGACAACCTAAACACCTAAATAAGCTCCTAAACACCAAATTCATACCAGAAATACCGAATTTTCAGTATTTTCATTCTGCTAGATGGTCCATTTTTCTTTAGTCACACTCTAGTCGGTCAGTCAATAATCCTCTTCGAACACAATGGAGATACATTCTGGATTCATCAAGCCTTCAAACAAACCTATTATGAGGCCCCACAAATAAAAGGTAGTTTCGTTATAGTATTTCTTATTCCTTTGATTCTAAATTAAGTCTTAAACCTGACTAGGCCACTTTTATGACATTAAACTCATTTTTCTTGAAATAAAATGAATTAAGCCCTTTAATATGAAATAAGGCTTTTTCATAAAAATGAATCAAATTAAAGCCCTAAAATGAACTTAGGCAATCACATTCTCAAAATTCTTTTTCATTAATTAAATGTTAAATGGATTAATAGCCTATTTGGTTAATTATTTTATTAAATAAAACCAATTTGCTATTGAACCAACCAAATCACCGACTTGTTTATAAAAACACCCCCACCCTTCACGAGAAGGGAGAACAACATGGGGTTTCATTCCCATTCAATGGGATACGCCGACAAGCCTATTTTATAGGCTTCAACTCTAAAATCAATTTTTTTTAATCTATTTTTCCCTTTTTATTTCATTGTTGTACTTTTCATTGTTATGATTTGTATTTCTATTGTGTTTTATGCTTTACTTCTGATATTAGTTGCCTGTAGTGTTGTTATTTTCAATTCCAGATTGGTATTGGGGACTGTGTGCCTTTCCCATATTCTTTTAGACTGGAGAAATGATCCCATATTTATTTATTATTTTTCAGATGTAATCGTTCTATTTGCTTTCTTTAGAAATGTACCTTTCCTAGAACCTACAGTGGGCTAGAGGAAGGATACTTGTTTACATTTTCTGCTTTTATCGCTTTTCATTATATTTATGTCATACATATTATATATTGTTCATGCTTCATGACTTGCTATGATATATCAATTCATGCATCATGTGATATGTCATGCATACATGAAAATCAATTTTTAACATAAACTATACTTTTCTTAAGCCATAGTTGTTTAGTAAATTGGAAAAATCCTTTTCTAAACTTATTTTTATTAAATCACGAATCTCTGAACCCAACTATGGTTCGAGGTCCTACATTTTCAAAATAATTGGGTAAAATCATTTAATAAAATGAAGTTTTACAAAAGGTTTATTAATCACCTAAGGAAAAACTGCTTTTTTAAATATTAGGTAATGACCCTAAACACATCACACGTACACACCAACAGACACATGTGGGGTGTACAAATGTGAGACTTTTCCACAACCGCGATGTCATGTCCAATCTCGTTGTTGGTTTCATCGAGCAATAAACTCGAATGCCTGCTGGGAAATCCCGCGAGCTCGGATGGGGCCTCACAACCCCAAATCTGGTTCCTGTTACTCTCAAAAGGAAAATTAATCTGATAGAAGCCTTTCCCTTATGAGATTAATTTATATTGACCATTTAGTTGCCAAATAGAAGCTAACTTATTTTTCAAGTCATTAACTTTTCATGGGGTATCCTTTTTCATAAGAAGCAATCTTCCAATAAAAGAATTTTGGAAAAGTATAACTCTTTGTTCTTGCAAAGCTTCATTAATTTTTATGGCAATGAAGCCCCTTTTGTTCACAGTTGGAGCATGACCAGATATCACCAATAAAGGTCCTTGAACAATTGAAGCAAACTAAGGCTTTTTAGGCATAGGAATATCTGTTTTCTTGAACAAAAACATATCATGGTGGCTAAAATAATGATTGACAGCCCCACCAAGGCCATCAGAGGTAGAGCCAACGGCCATAAGGCCCAACAGGAACATGATCAACGGCAGGGATGAAGAGACTTAGATCAAAACGCAAGTGGCCAAAGCATTTTTCCAATCCAAAATTTGATCTTAAATACTGTTTTTATTTTTTCAAAAGTAGAAAAAACGAAATAGAAAATGATACCTATTCAGTTTTCCATCTCTAGTTTTTTTTTTTAAATTTTTGTAACTCTAAGAAAACTATTGAAAAATGAAAAATGAAAAAACATATTCATTTCTTTTTAGTAAAATTTCTAGTTATATTTTAGAAAATCATATTTTTCACTTTTCTATTTATAATGGAAAATTGTGAAAAATTATAAAAAATAATTTTCCAACTTTAATTATAATATGAAAAACCTTGTTTTCCATTTTTTTCAAAAAGTATCTGATTTGAATACATTTTTTATATTCCTTATTTTTTGAGAAAATTTTAAAAAAAATTGCTACAATTTTCCATTAATGAACACTCCCAAAACTTTTCTTGTTTGCTTTTGTCATTTGAGCTTCTTGATATTTTGATTTTAAAATATTAATTATAAAATTGTGTTCAGTATTAAAAATAAAAAGAGCTACTAAATACACACCCTCATTTTTAAGTACACATTTTTTCATCATTTTTTTTTTCAAATCATACACTTTATACGCCCACATCTCTCTCTTTTCCCTAAGCTCAAAGCCTATATCGTTTATCTTTTTTTTTTCAAAGGTAGCAAATGCAATCACCACAAAGGATGCAGATACAGAAGGCTTCTAAGCCAAACTAATAGATCATTTTGATCATAATAATGATGGGAAAGGGCAAACTTAAACACAGAATTAGCAGCCCAATTACACTTCTTGTTAACAAATTGAAATCTAATGACTGAAAAATTCCTAGCAAGCGCTTTGATGTCAAAGATGATTGTAGCTATGCTTCCATCCCATGGCTCCTAACTCTTAATATTTTGTATGACATGCCTAGATCGCTTTCGACAATGATATCTCAAAGCCCTTGTGAAACACCAAACATCATAGCAGCCCTTATAACCAAAGCTTCAAGAATTGCAGGTGATGTTATGTTGGGAAACACAGAACCATATGCATGCAACACCTGACTTAATGAATTTCTACAGACAGAGGTTGTTGTCCCTGAATGGCTTTAGACAAAACTGGCGCCATCACAATTAAACTTGATGAATCCTTGCACTTGAGGGATCCAAGATCGCTTTAGAGGGGCAGGAGCTACTATTTTGTTCTAGTTCTGAGCTATAAACTCTATCATTTCCTTGGTTTTGGTCCATTCTCATGAATCTTCATGAAGCTTATGCAATATTTTCGTTGCTGAGAAGTTGACATTCTTAAATATGAAGCTATTTCTGGCCTTTTAGATTCTCTAGAGACTGATTATTGACATGATTTCTTCACCTTTGTCTATGTGCTTGAATGAGTTGTGTAACCATTGCCAACATTCTTCCATATTCCTACCTTGGATCCAATCCATTCTAATAGCCAGCTGAGAGCCAAACCAAATCTGAGTTACTCTAGGACACTCCAAGAAAAGTTGCTTGTCTATTTCAAATTCTCCACAAAGCTTGCAAGAGCTAACCATCCCTTGAATTCTAGCTGTTAGGTTCACTCCAGTAGGAAGGTCATGTCTCATCATTCTCCAAAGGAAGGTATGGACTTTCTTCGGGAGGTTAAGGCTCCAGAAGGCCTTCCACTTTGCTTGATTCTGAGCATTCTTATCATTCTCTTCCTGCCCCTGCATAGGACACATTTTATAAGCTAAATGATAACCAGATTTCACAGTATAATTACCTGATTTGGTGTACGCCTATATAACTCTATCCTTGAAGCACACGGTTGATAGAGGAATTTGAGTGATTCTATCCACATCCTCAACTCTGAAAATGCTCCTTAGAAGAGGCTCATTCCATTTATTAGAGTTATGGTCAATGAAAAAATAAACCAAAGTCGGACACTGATTGTTACTAATTATACATGCAGGTTTGAAGGATCTGACTTAGGGACCCACAAGTTTATGATCGGATTAGCGCTTGCCTTCTTTAAGGATTTCCTTTCCCATTATGATGCTTTGCCAGCCCCAAGATGTGTTAGACCCTTTCTTCACTTAGAGGAATGAACAATCAGGAAAGTATTTCCCTTTCAATACTTTAGCCATGAACGAGTTTGGTTTTGACATGATTATCCAACCCTGTTTTGCGAGCATTGCTAAGTTGAAAGCCTGGAAGTCCCTGAAACCCAACCCTCCATCATGTTTAGCTTGACACATACTGTTCCAAGAGATCCATTGCATTTTCTTTTCCTTATCTCCATTTCCCCAACAAAATCTAGTTGCAAGCTTACTGAGATCCTTACAAAATCCATCTGGGAGTTTGAAATAGGCCATGGCATAAACCAGAATAGTGGACACCACAGATTTAATAAGGACTTCCTTTCCTGCTTGTGATAGTGTCTTTTGCCTCCAACCAACAAGTCTTCTCTCAACTTTTTACTTGAGTTCCATAAACTTTTTCCCTTTCGATTTGGCCACAACTGATGGCAATCCCAAGTACTCGTCCTGAGAGCCGCTATTTGGGATATTTAAAACACAAGAAAGATAGGATCTTGTAGTATCCGATGTCTTTTTGCTGAAAAAAAAATTGAGGACTTCTTCAAACTTATGTGTTGTCCACTAGCTATGGCATAGCTTGTAAGCATCTCTTTGACCTTTGTCACATCATTCCTATCAGCCCTGTAAAAAATATAGGAATCATCAACAAACAATAAGTGACTGATAGGGGGACTTCTTCTAGTGATATGAACGCTATGAATGTGACCACTGTGCTCTGCTCTTCCAATAATATGAGAAAGACCTTGAATATATAAGACAAACAAATAGGGAGATAGAGGTTCTCCTTGACGGAGGCCCCTGTGAGGCTTAAGGAAGCCCATAACATTCCAATTGATATTGAAGGAGTAACTCACAGTAGAAACACATTCCATTATCCATCTAATCCAATTTGGATGAAAACCCCAAGCTTTCAGCATGTTCTCTAGAAAGCTCTATTTCAGTCAATCATAGGCCTTGTTGAGATCAAGTTTAATTTCCATATCTTTTTTGGGGCCTTTTTGAGTTTTGAGGTTGTGAACAATCTCATGAGCAATAAGGATAATATCCAAAATCAGTTTGCCTTTAATGAATGGGTTCTGGTGCTCATTAATTAAATTAGGAATGATCTTCTGAAGCCTTAGAGTGATAATCTTGGAGATGATCTTACACACCAATGAGCAAAGGCTAATAGGTCTGAGTTGAATCATTCTTTTCACTTTCTGAGTTTTAGGAACAAGGGTGATCACTGTGTGATTAAAGCTCTTCAACATTCGACCATTCCTAAAAATATCTTTCACTACATGAATAAGATCAAATTTAATGATATGCCAATAAACTTGAAAAAATTTTGTTATAAAATCATCACAACCAGGCGCTTTGTAAGGGTGAATACTAAAGATTGCATTTTTTTTTATTTCACTATTACACACAGGTCTAATAAGACTAGAGTTCATAGAAGGAGTTACAGAGGAGGACTAATCAAACAAAATATGATCAAATTTGCAAGGATTAGAAGAGCTAAATAAATTGGAAAAGTAATGAAGTATCACTCCCTCAATTTGATTCGGCTGTGAATGTGATCTTCCTTCATCATCTTCAAGCTCTGAAACGTTGTTCTGTTGTCTTCTGGTAGCTGCTTGGGAATGAAAAAAGGTAGTATTAAGGTCCCCCCACTGTAGCCAAGTCACTCTACTTTTCTGAGCCTAATATATTTCCTTCCGTCTGAGCTCCTTTAATAATTCTCCTTCCCGATCTTTGATCCTATCAAAATCAGGTTGGTATGA
>CAOJBK014894727.1:0-11350 GCA_948294925.1 Codiaeum variegatum
AAGTTAACTTAGTGCATTTGATTTTTCAAGTTAACTTTTATTTTGGATTGAAATTGTTACTAATTTTTTGCTTTTTTTAAAGGATGGGGGTTGTGATTTTTTTGCTTAGATTGACACTGAAATGACTCAACGGGCAAAGGGCATCATCAATGAACTAAATGCTGAGAAGAAACTGAATATGGACATTGATCGACTTGAACAGAGGCTTGCCAAAATTGAAGTTCAAGGGAATGCTGATGAACTGACCTTTGGCGTTAATGACCTCTTTGAAGTGAAAGATTAGATGGAGGTGGTGTTAGCAGTGTATACCCTAGAGCTTACACTTAGGATGTGAATGTAAACAAAAACCTAACTGGCTTTAGTATATATGTTCTTTAAGTGAAAACATTCATTGTATTGAACGTATATATGTCCCTTAAGTATTCTATAAGGAATCTATTCTCAAAGTGTTTGAGAATATGAGTGACAGATTGCCCTTTATACAAATACTTTAAAGGTTGTTCATGGTTATAGGATTATTAGTAGGGACACCATTAATCCGAAAGGCCATCACCTCTATTGTCATTCATGATAATTATTAGATACTTATTGGTATGGAGGTAGTGAGTCTCATGCTACAGGCATTTGATGTCGTGACAACACGTGAGCACACTTATGAGATGAGTAAGTTGAACGGCGATGTTAGATGATGGATACATGGGTCGTTACATACTAGTAAATATCGCATCATCTAGATCATAATTGTGCATAAAATCCTTAGACTTGAGGTGACATGTTATCTGGCATATTGGTGGTTATGGTTTGTTACTACTTACATACTGATGCTAGTCAGGTATTGGTATATAGAATGTGGTGGCCATAATCAGTGGTATGTTGAGATAAGTGTTTAACCAAGAAAGGATTCATTAACTTGGGTAACCAATGAAGGAATCCTATGACTTCTGGTTATTCTTGATATGCAAATCTCTAGCCAGAGTGGATAAGGTTCACTAGAAAGTGTTTCTAGTTGGAATCAGGTTTATAGAGAACTCCGGATATAGGTAATATGATCTAGCCCATAGGATTTAACTTCTTCCATGGCCTAGTTGAGATCGAGAATCCATAATGAAGGGAATAGAGTGCTCGGTTATTGTGATCTAGAGGTCTATGCTAATGTCAAGGATATGATCACAGACATTCATTTCTAATTGGGTAGTCGCGATATGTCATGCTAGACGTCACTCACGACTTATGGGACTAAGTGTGGAATTAGTTTAACATATTTGGTGGGATGAAAAGAGTTTTCTTTATCCCATTGCTAAATAAAACATAAAGCTAGTAAGTCACATACCAAATGGTGATTCACATTAGTTTGTATGTATCATATTAATGATTAATTAAAAAGTTTAATTAATTATTAATAATGATAGAATTGAACATGTAATTAAATTTACAGGATGCTAGCATGTCTGGATGTTTAATTCATAAAAAGGAAATTCCAATTATGTTTTAGTTTGTATGAGATACAAATGGGTATGACTAATTGAAATGGTTTTGGACAAACAATTAAAATTATTAAGCTTAACATGAGATGTTAGCTTAATCCATATGAGATGTGGTTAATTATGGTTTAAAGATTATTCCTACTAATTATATGCTTAATCTGATTGACTAATTGACTAATCATTTATTCAAATATCAACTAGAACAAGTAACCATAATTTTCCAACATAGTTCCTTAATTTAAGGAAAACTGGTTGGATAAGTATGAGGTATAAATAGGTAATGGCATCATCATTTTTCCTAACACTCACTCTCACACTTAAGCAAATGGAAGAGATGGAGAAACTATTCATCATCTTCTCCAAAGAGTTAGAGATAGAAGCACTCTAAGAGTTAAGGAGAGAAAGCTTCAAGTTCACCCCAAATTATGAGAGAAAGTTTGTTTTGAAGAAGAGTTTTTCGAACATAAACTCTTCTTTAATTTACCTTTGAGAAAAGATTGTGGAGAAGCTTTCAAGTCCAAAGTCATCCTCAAGTCTCAAGTTCTCAAGTAAAGGACCAAGAATCAAACATTTGGGTAACCAATAAGAGAAGATTCAAGCTTCTATAAGAGTTCCAGAGAACAAGCTTTTGGGAAAAGCTAGGTATGTCTAAAACTAGAGGCTTTGCACTTGAGGAGCTTAACGAAGGAGGGTGAGAGGTATTTTACTTCAAACCTTTCTTTTTTCAACTTCTGTTTTGCACACAATTGGTGAGATTATCCATGGTTGAAGTAATGGGTCCTTTCATAGGTTTAGGAATTTATCAAAGAGTTTGATAAATGACTAAACCTCCATGTTAAAAGAGTTTTGACATATATTTAATCTTCCAAGTGTTTGAAAATTTCAAATGATTTTGTTAAAAGAGTTTTGACAAAATGATTTTACTCAAACCATAGGTTAGGGAAAAGTTTCAAAAAGTTTGAAATATTGCCTTACCTATTTTTGTTAAAAGAGTTTTAACAAAGTTTAGTTTTTGAAAAAGTTTTGAAAATTGAAATCCGAATCCTTCCTTCCCTAGGGTTCGGTTTCCCTTCTTTTCTTTTGCTGAACGGCTCGTTAAATTCACCCTTCAACAAGAGCTTCGAAAGGCTTGATAAGGTCGGAATGGGTCTCCATTATGCTCGTTGAAAATTTTTTGAAATTATATTTGGTCGTGATTCAGAATTTTGTGTGAGTTTTGGCAGAGACTTAATGTCTAAAACTAGTTTAGAAACTACTTTAGTAGGGGTTCAACATCAAAAACTATTCTGAAATGGGGACCTAAGGGTCAAATTTATAGAAAAAGTTGAGATATAATCGTCAGAAATTGGGTCTACGTGCTAGACAACTGGCCCACATGCTAGGTAACAGGTGCATGCACCAGTCCACTAGTCTGTGCACTGGGCAACTAGTGCAAGCTCCAAGTTCTTAGCCTATGTGCCAGTCACTTAGCTCGTGAGCTAGGGCCCTGGCTCACACATCTGGTTTGCAATCACGATTTAGTCCGATTTGATTCAGTTTTTTAGACTTTTTAGGTTCCTTTATGGTATGATTTGAGTACGATTTGAGTCAATGGGCTCAAAGTTTGTAATAGAACTAAGTGTGGTACTTTTATAAGCTTCATGTTTGAAGGAAATATATAAGGAAATAAGATAATGTTATGAACATATAATGGACCTTTAATCTATAAGAACTAAAGGAAAATAAGCTCAGTAATACTATAAAACAATGGTGTTTTAAAATACTTCTCCAATTTTTAGAGGTTATAAGTCGAATTAAATTATGTATTACTATCTCTAACTTACAACATGTGATGCCTCTCAAATTGCGGCAAATGTGGTAGATTATTGTAGTTTCTCGTTTGCTTCAATGATACATATGATCATGTTCATGATCAAATTCTTTTAATGGATCCATGGCCTAATGTCAATAAGGAACATTCTTTAGTTTTACAAATAAAAAAATAATAAGAGGAGTGCTCAAATAATGCTATTGCATCCTATAATTAAGTCTTGATGGATAAAACATACGACTTTCAAAGAGGTATTGGTAGATAACATAATAAATAAATAAATAAATAAGAAAGGAAAAGGTACTTTATCACAAAAGTATGAACATGCAAAATATACATGCTTCAATCTACACTGGATTCCAAGTTGGTATAAAGAATACAAAAGTAGATAGCCACAAGGTTAAGGTAAATTTATTAGGAATGTGCAAGATAATATAATTGATATCAATAGATATAATTAAAATTTCATAAAGGATATATAAGAATTCAGTAACATTGTGTCTCAAGAGATCAAGAGGTTTTTCGAAGGTAAGATTGTTGGCACAATAGAGTTTGAGGGCATGGATGAGTTTGTACATACATTGTTATCTTATGCTCTCAACTTTGATTATTATTGTGATTTGGTTTCTTGAACTATAAACCTAATAGCTTTTAGTGTATGTTGAGTAAACTCATTTTAATGACTTAAAATTAATATCTAACTCAAATATAGTCTTATTACTTGATGGTTTAGTGAAGCAAGTCAGTCAATTTAGTACAATATCAACTGAAGAAAAATAATCTTAATTTGTGTGCTTTATATTTCTAGTTTTAAAAAAAATATCTTATGAAAACTAACTCAAGGGTTATTTCCTTTCCATAATTCTATGTTTTGTAGGAACTGCATACTAAGGGATATCTATGCCATAAGGAAAACATGAGGCACTCTTTACATCCTTTATAAGAATATCCTTTATCCTATTATTATTTAATCCTTATTATGTAAAATTCCTTTTGCTTATACATTTTATTTGTGTTTTTATAATGATGCAAAATCAAATAAGTTTGATTCAAACCTTTAATGCTTATAATATGACAACAAATGTTATTGAAAGAATTCAATAATGGTATGCCATATGGAACTTGAGATTAGGGAACTATTATGATGTGCTGATAAAACATATCAATGATCATTATGTAGCATTACTAACTAAGAATAGAGATTGTCATGCTTTCACTATTCCAAAATAACTCAAATTTCCTTTTCATCATAATCATTCATAATCTAGTAAATTAATTGGCTTACCTTGCATGGATATCTAGGGTTTATATAAAGAGCCTTCGCTACTATGTCCATAATATTTTCTAATAGACTTTGTTTTTTTATGAACCATAAGTCTCAAACCTATGCAATCATAAAGATCTTTCTTAAATTTGTATAGATAAAGTACCATGTTTAAGTCAAAATTATAAGGACATATAATGGTGCTAAATTTGCTAATACAAAATGTGAAAACTTATTTGTTAACCATGGAAACTTACATCCAATGACCTCTCCTTACACACATAGTAAAATGAAATGGTGGAAAGGAAATATAGACAACTCCTTTAAGTTACTAAACTATTCATGTTTCAATCACACTAATGGATCATAAATAAGTTGCCTATTACAACTTTAAATTGGAAAACACTTTAAAAATCACTAAAAAAAATTGAATCGAACTATTCACATGTAAAAGCCTTTGGATGCTTATATTGTCCTAGTAAGGTTGAACTTAATAAAGAACAACTTGACCAATGATCAATATAGTTATACTTTTAGCCAAAAGTCTTATAGGTTATATAGTTAGAGGGAGGATCTCTTCATTGTTCTTGCAATGTTTTACCTAATTTTGTTTTCCTTTATTATTATCATGCATTATATTTAACATTCATGCAACATTTTATATTACTATTCAAGCATCATTTCTTTCCTTGTTCATGCTCACATGAAATCACATTTTCTAATCAAATTCATATTATGTCAAGATCCAAGATATTAAGAAAATTACTTTTCTTAAAATGCTTTGTATGGCCATAGGTTTATGTGAAGCTTTGATTTGGATGTATGACCATCGATTTAGGTGGACCATGGGCTTGGATGTATGACCATTTGGATTTAGGTACACCATGGGTTTGGATGTATGACCATAGTTTACGTGGACCATGGGTTTGGATGTGTGACCATGGGTTTAGGTGAACTAATGCTTTGGATTCTCAAGTATATTTTTATTTTCCCAAGATTCGAGTGATGTATGCATATGTATACATGTATGCATGAATGAAAAAGGATTCAAGATGGCATACCAAGTTCAATGTTATGGTACACTGAGTCTTAGAAGATGGTACTAATAACTAGTACATGACATCTTGGTGGTTTGTGGCTACCTAGTGACTACAGGCATAATATACCTAACCACATGTGAATCAAAGAGATTTGTATGGATCTAACAGTTATGTGCAACCTTGTTATCTCAACTAAAATGATTAATGGGTATGCTTTAGGGTGGATGGTTTCACTATTAACATTGATAAAAAAAAATAAAATAGGTGTTGGAGTTGTTTCCTTTAACTGAATGGGACATGCATGCGTGCTCCTTTAAATGGGAATCAAACCCTACGTGATTTTTCCTTCTTATGAGGATGGATTTTGAAAAGAATTTAAGAGCTTAGAAGCTAATTTAAAGACAATTATCCAAAATAATACGAAATTAGAGTTAGGGAAAGAACACGATACCCTAGGTCTTCAGCCATTGATGAGAGGTAGTTTTAATGGTTTCTAAAAACCATATTGATACTCGAATGTGGATCATGAAAATGAAAAAGAAGGCTTGAAGAGATTAATTCAACAATAAAGACTTGCTTTGAGATGGAAAAAATCTAAAGGGAATATGATTAGAGTTGACTGAGTGTGTAAATTTATGTTGCTGTATTGTAGTGTGTTGAAAAATGAGCTAGGAAGGCTATTTATATAAGAAAACGGAGGTCAAAAGCGTTAAATATGGTTCAAGCACCATTGTAGGATTGCGGAGCCCGGAAGAGTCTTGTATTGCCCATAGCTGTCCTATGAGGCTCGTAAAGGTCTTGCCATGCTTGCAGCATTGCTTGGCCCCACTTCATAGTTTGGTTCTATTTTTGGGCTTAGTTTAACCTTTTTTTTATGCGAGCACTGCCCTTTTTTAGGCTTTTGAGCTTATTTTAAATCCAATTTAAGTCTAGTTTGAAATTATGAGTTTTCCCTTAAAGGTGGTTCAAATGTGGAAAATTTTGTACACGAATGATGAAATCTGCTTTTACATCTCAAGGGGCTTCCTTGAACAAGGGGCTTCTTTGAAAGCATATAGGGGTGCTTCCACTTTAATTTTCATTTTATTGTTATAACTTAAATCTTATTAAGTGTCATAAGGCAACCATTTTAGGAGGGTACAAAATTAAGGGTTCATATTCAAGTGTGTAGCTTTTATCATCCATTTTGGAAATTTTTATTGGGTTGGGGGAGGACTGGAGATGTAAAGGTGATTCCTTATTAGTGATAAACTAGTTGATTGGTGAATAAAAGTGTAAAGCTCAAATCCTACATTCTTACTGTAATTAAACCATGAATTTTTTTAAAATAGTTTTGAGCATATGTCCTTTGAACTTTCGACCAAGGAAACCAGTGAAAAAGTTAATAAGTTAGCATGGGGGCATCAAGATATTTATAATGGTTTGAATAAATTTCACTTAAATTTAGGTCAATAACAATGCTTTGATCTAAATAAATTAGTTTGTTAAAAGAATAGATAAAAAATCACCTAAGGGTGCTCACTATTAACCTATCTGATATTGATTATAAGATAAAACTATTAGGCCTAAACTTTTAGTAACAAGAAGGAATCTTATACCAAAGATATGGAGAGTAGTCCTTATTATGTCAAGATCCAAAAGAAGAAATATTATGTATGGTTGAGGTATATGAAGGAGTAGTCGAAAAGTTGATGAGGAAACTACTAGAGCAACATGAGTACTGGTGGCTAAGAATGGAAAGGGTTATATAGATTATTCCAAGGGATATGAAGCTTTTCAAATACTTGGTTCGATCTAGATATTTTAAATGGAAGTTCTTCATTCAATTATCTAGCCTTGGCCATTTCAGGGATGAGCTACGGATGTTATTTGTAAGATTTACCCTTCACCATTCATGTAAAATTATTTTATTTTGGTTACAACCAATTACATTTTCTAAATGGGTAGAAGCAATTCTTTTGAAAAATGTCAATCAACAATCAATGATAGGGTTAATCAAGGAATACATTCTTAAGAGAGCCAACTTACCCTAAAAAAATACTATTGATCAAGGGACCATGTTCACAAGGGAGAAAATGAAGGAATTTTGTAATAAATATGGGATCAACATGCTACATTCCATGTCCTATTATGCTTAAGCAAATGGGTGAGATAAGGAAAAAAAATAAAACAACAAGTTAATCAAATAGATAATCCAGAAGATGGTGGATCGGAATCCTAGATATTGGCATAACTTATTAGGGGATATTATATGGGTTCTAAGAATAAGCATAAGAACTTTAATAGGAGCTACTCCCTATAAGTTAGTATATGACAATCAAGATATGATTCTTGTTGTGTTAACAGTCAAGTCCATTTGGCAAAGCCATCAATATGAGCTAAGTCCCAATGAATATGACCAAGCCATATACTAAGAGTTAGATGATCTTGATTACAACTGAATTGTAGATTTGAATGGATGAAAGTCTAAAAAAGAAGGGTAAAAAAGGCTTATAATAAAAGTGTTTGATCCAAGGCATTTTGAATAGTTTACTTGCTATGGAAAGCAATATTATTACTAAAATAAAAATAGCTAAAATTGGAGAAATGGTCACCTAATTAAGAAGACCCTTTCATGGCATAGGAAATTAAGGAAAATTTTGCTTACAGAAACACACTCTGGGAAATCCTTGACTTATCCATCAATGGAAAATTTTTTAAATTATATAAACCATCTTTGTGGGATCAAGTAGATCAGTCATAGTTTCAAGTTAGTGGAAAGCCCAATCAATGTATATTTTGATTTCTCAATCGATCTAATATTATCCGACCACCATGGCTGATGAGTTTTCTACTTGTTCAATTTGGTAATTAATCAAAAGAAAGTACATATCACTTTATAAGATTATCTTAGTTAATCATTATTGTTCAACTTGGTAACCAATTTATTAAAGGATTCACTAATCTTTTGAACTTTACTATCATAAATGTAGGAAATAAACAAGTATAATTCAATCAAAAGTACGAACATTCATGTTCATTAAAATATAATCGGTCCCTTGACTGAAAAATTAAAATATTTCCCATGGGGACTTATTCAAAGGCCATTATAGCATGATTAAACTAGTCACTACCATGACTGATAATATAAGTGCCTAAGAGACTTGTTCAAAAATTATAACAGCTATTATGGCTGAATTCAAAATACAAAGAAAATTATTAAAATCCTTTAATAGTCCCAAGTAAAGACTTCATCCATAAAATGTTATTTACCTCATGTTTTTTAGCATTTTTCTTCTTTAACTCCAATGGTAAAACCTTCTTCTAAGCATTATTTAGGTTCCGCTTAATTAACCTTCCATCTTAGAAGAATTTGGTGTCTTTGTCATATAACTCTTTTTACTTTTCTTCTATTTTACCTTTTTGCTTGCAAAGTTGGTCTCAACTTCTACTCAACCTTCAGGATGGCCTTCTCATAATAAGTTTTAAGATTTTCCATTCTGAGACTAATTTGGGCATAGCTAAAATCTTGAAAAGAGAGATGTGATAAATAATCTGAATTAATTCAGATGTCTTCGATATTGATCTGATAACACCTCTAGATTGCCCTAGCTTCCTTCAGAGTTTGGTATAACCTATCTATTTCATCAGTGAAGTAACATTAATTGCTTTTCAATAAAAAAAAGTTCCCCTCAATAACCTGAGTGGATAGGAAGGGCAAATAAGCTTTCAACTTGGCCAGTTGATTTTTTTTTTTAAAAAAAGAGTACTTCAAGCCCATTAATTTAAAGGATTTGATATTATCTAGATGGATCTACACTAGGGAAGCAACACTAGGAGTAGCAAGTAGTGTTGTCATTAGAGGGATTGAAGCAGCAGAACAAGTTGAGGCAGTGGAACCCAGAGACATAATGGCATTCACTTTTTTCTCCCAAATAATTGGATATAAAAAAAAATTGATTAAGATAAAATTCTCTTTACCCAAAGGAGAATATTAAGTGCTTTACCAATCCTACTGATGTAATTGAGGTAGGGAAAATAAAAACTTCTAGGTGCTCGGTTCCACCTGATGTATAACTTTGTTAGGGCTCTGACTAATGGTTAAGTCAATGTCAAAGTGGCTAGAGTGAACTTAAAAAACCACCTCATGACCCTTGGGCTTATCTTTTAGTTGGGTCATCTTTGGTCCACAGTGGCTTGATCAATCAGAGACTTTAGAGAGCAGGGTGAATGTGAGGAAGGGACTTCAAAGATTTTAATTTATCTTTGGACTAATTGGATTAAGTTCAGGATTTCTCCAATTGGATTCTCCTTTGAGATTGGTAACTAAAGGTGACTTTTTAGGCAGTTATTGTCTCCTTGAATTATAGGATGCTGAGAGCAAAAAGACATTTTATCTATTCTCATAGTAGAGTAAAAGAATTTGGTCAACTCCTGATAGGTCAAATTTTTTATTCTAGTAGTTTCAAGAAAGTGATCTAAGGTTGGAAAGTTTTCTATTGGGTTTCAGATGTTATAGAAATGGGGAAAGTATGCCATTAACCAAAGTTGTATGATCTAAATCAGGCTACAAAGATAAGAAAATTAATAGGGATCTGATAGATTTTAGTATGGATAAAGGACCCAAAGTCATATTCGTGGCCAAAATCCAAAGATTTTATGAGCATGAAATGTTCTTCAATAAGCTTGATAGATGTGATGCAAAAAATGTATTTAATGAGGCAATATAGGAGAAAAGGTACATGTTCCTTAGGAGGAGGATCAAGAAATTGGGTTCAATTCATTGAAAAGAACATTTTATATGGGACATGGTGCTTTTTAAAAGTAATGGTGTAGTTATTGTTAAAATCAAGAAAAGAATTAATTAGGTCACCTAATATAAAGATTCCAAGTAAGGCATCAATGTCAATAAGTGTTGTTGATAAGATCTCAAAATCGAAGGTAAGTACATTACTTGGGGATGACCAAAAGAGAAAAAGAGGGAATAAATATCTATTTGTTTATAGGAATTAAGTTTAAAGATAACTGAAGAAACCTATAACTTCTTATGGTGTCCTTAAAAGTTCATATAGTCTTCTTAATCATTTATGTCAGGCCTAAAAATTTCGTAAATAAGTTAGCTAGAACCTTATCCTATTTTGATGGTTCCAAATTTGGCAAGAATTATAGGTTAAAAATAGGGGAGGAATGAGGTCATCACAAAGGAAATCAGGAAAAAAACAATGTTTGCCACTACTACATGGTCCTAAGGTACAACTACAAGTATAGGGAATTAATACTTGATTTTTGAATTCTTCATTGTAAACAAGAGTCATATAAACCTCGTTAGGATTGACATTTGTTGTATTCTTAGATCTTTTCATTTTAAAAATAAATGGGTTTTGGTAGAGAAAAGAGAAGTATAAAGTTGTTATCGATAAAAGAAAATTTGACCAAGAAAAGAAAATGTATAGAAATAAAAGAGTATACATGGAAATTGCTTGAAGATATTCAAAGAATTGAGAGGATTTGCCAAAATTATTTAAAAATCATGAAGTGTCAAATGAGAGAGACTCAAGGCCTTTAAAGGAAAGGTGAGAAGCAAGATGCCATTACTGAATTGATGTTTGAGATTCCTGAGAAAGAATTAGGGCAAAAAATAAAAGTAGACCCAGCATTTGGACTTTTCGAGATAGAATTAGAGAAAAAAAATAAAAAGCAAATCTAACGTTTATACTTTTCGAGATGGAATTGGCACCAAAAATAAAAGCAAACATGATGATTGGGCTTTTCG
>CAOJBK014895285.1:0-10677 GCA_948294925.1 Codiaeum variegatum
CCTAGTCCAGAAATTAATTTAGACTCTTAGAACTAGGTCATTTAGCTAAAGATAAAGACTCTAAGGTCGGAGAACATGGCAATCCTAGATATGAAGTGAACCTACTCTGACTTATGAATCTCGAATCAAAGGCAAAAGTGACTAGATCACCCTTTGTTAAACAAAGTGGAAGAGCAAAATAAATTTCTTAAATTCATACATGAGATGTATGTGACCTATATAGAGAAATAGATTAAGAGGATATCTATGTTTCATCCTATTTACAGATGATCTTTTAAGATTAGATCTTGTTTATTTGATGAACGACATTTCATCTTACTTACAGATAATTTTTAGAGATTAGAACATGTGAATTTGATGAAATATAGACATGATTTATTTGAAGAGTTCAAACGATTCATTATAAAAGATGAAAAATATACATCTAAAGATATTGAAACCATTGATGATATCGAGGGAGTAAATCCTTTAGAATGGAGTTTGAAAATTTCTAAAAGATAAATGGCATAATATTAAATATCCATTTTGGAATTCCATAACCTAAATGGTATGTCTCAAAGAGATCATACACTATGAGATAAGGTACAGTTAATAATGAACTACACTTGTTTCATATGTTCTAACCCTTCTTTATTTCTATTGTGTTTTGCACAATAATTGGAAAGATCCTTAATATTGAATATGGGTCCATCTTAAGGTTTAGGAATTTGTTAAAGAGTTTAATAAATATCTAAACCCAACTATGTCAAAAGTGTTTTGGCCTGGTAAATATTTCAAAAAGTTTTGAAAACCAAAAATCGAATAACATCGAATTTTTCAAAAAATAAATTTAGCTTTGGACAGCACCGCTAGTGCTGCTATCCAATAGCATTCTATCCAGTGGTACTGCTGAAGCTGCTTTCCAGCAACATTTTGTCTAGCAAATCTACCGGACAGAGCTATTGGAGCTACAGCAGCACTCTGTCCAGACAGTGCTGAAATTTTATTTTCTGCTTCCGCTGCACGACTCTGTATTCGCCCTTCAGAAATAACCTAAGGGAGGAAGTGCAAGCTATTAAAGAAGTGTACTCTATCTTTAGAGACTTTAAAGCATACTACTTAGCAGCAGGAAGGGCTCCAATTCGATCATCTAAGCTTCCTTCAAGCAATCTCGACATTTGAGCACTTCAACATTTTCAATTATAAAAATAATGATAATTCCTATGCTCTGAGGTATAATTTAGCTCTCTAGTAGACCCTTCCTCACTTTCCTTGCATTGACCAAGTATTGGATCCCATGAGTGAGTAGCCAGATGTGGAGCTGCCTGCTTTGGAAAAGTATGTGGAGGACTTGGCACCTTTGCCTATTAGTTTTCATTCCAATAAGGGATTCTACCATTCCTCCTACACTTCTAATGAAAGAGACTCAGATGAAGATGCAAAGGCAGCATGGGATGGAAGTACTTCCGGGGGAGGAGCTTCTTAGGGAACTAGCTCCTGCAACCCCCCCCCCCCCACACACTTATATTATTGTTTGTGCTTGAAAATAAATTTTGGGCTTAAAATATAAACTAATTAAATTAATTATTTGAAGGCCCAAAAGAGCCTATTTTTTGGATTTAATGGCCAAAAAATCATAAGTCCCAACTAAGAAGTCCATATGATCAAATAACTCGATATCAGGTCATTAGAGAATTCTATAATCATGGACTTACTCCCAAAGGCATGTAACGTACTATAATTGCATATTTAATTTCTCAAGTGACTATTGATCTTCTGTGTTTTAGATAAGGAAGTGGTATAAAAGGCACAGATGCAGAACACATCAATCATCCAAAAACAACCATCATCATCAATCAACTCAACAACTCAAAAATAATCAATTTATCAACAATCTACTTCACAACTTTTAGTTTTAATTTTATCATTTCCTCAAACAACCTTTCCTTTTACTATATTCACTCTTTTTTCAGCCTTCCTCGGTAATTTCAATTCACTATAGTCATTAATTTCAACAAATCTATACAATATGTTTGCACTTTTCGGTTCCAAGCTTTATTTTCATTTTGCAATCTAAATCTAGTGAAATCCAAACAAATTATGGTAAAAGAGTTTAGGAATCCGCACCATTTGATTAGAAGTAAGATTTTCATACAATTGAGGAACTTCTTCTCTGGCATGCCTGCAAGTCTGAAAATTAAAACCAAGAATCTTTTTGGCACGCTCAGTGGGACATCGTTTCATGGTGACAAAATTACATAATCATAAAGAAACAATTGATGTTAGAACGTCACCCAATAAAACTCCTGGGGAATTAAGTGACGAACATTCTGAAGAATCTTTGACTCCTCAGAGCCGAAGCAGAAACAAATCTCCTTTCGACATGATGGGGGATGGTAGCTTGAAAATGATCGAAGATGCTGGTGAGAACACTGGTTCTCAAATTTTTTACAACCATAAGAGGTAACTCCTCAGGTAATGAGCTTGATAAAATAAGCCAATTGTATAATTTCTAATACTTTTGAAAAAAATTATGATTTATCTAATGCAATCCCTTTCTAAAAATGTTGATCCAACATTGAAATAGGAAAACACCTTAAAATCGGTGGCTCCATGAGACCTTCCTCAGGATTTCCTTGGCCACTGATGATAGGTATGAACCTCCTCATAAGAGGGATGAGGTTGGACCTAGTAAGAGTAATAATCCTAATAACTCTAGTAGCCATAATGTTAATGTTACTGATAGTAGTAGGCCTAACTAATAAGTTATTTGAAAAACTAATCCGGCTTTGCAGCCTGAGATCTATGAATAGAAGACCAAAGACATAGGGGGAAACCTTCCTCAAGTGTATATGCCAGTTCCTTAGGCTTATGTGCCGCCTCCTCAAGCTCTAAGGATGGGAGGAGTTGATTTGGATATTGTACAAGATGTGGCACAATAGTTATATGGTCTTGGTCTTTATCAAGTAGACTGACTTGAATCTCATAATCCATATCCTGATATGATTGACTGAGATAATTCTTATCCAAGGGATTATCGTGTTCTTGAGTTTTCTCTATTCTCTGGGAAATAGGAACAATCCACACTAAAACATATTGCCCGTTTTATCATTCAATGTGGTGAATTGGCAAATTATGAAAAATTTTCCAATTTAAAGGTGTGATTATTTCCTAATAGTCCAATTGATACTACTTTTACTTAGTATGTGACACTCCCCAAGAATTATGTTTTTACATGGCAGGAGATGGAGTGTCAATTCCACACCCAGTTCTTCATAGCTGAACCAGAGGTTTCCATTGCTGAACTATCTAGAGTGACTAAAAGAGCTAGGAAAATGGCTGATATCTTCATTGCACAGTTCAAAAGGATGAGGAAAAGGTGCAAAATCCTTCTGCTAGAAACTGAATATGTCAAAATGGCTCAAAGGGGTCTTGATATTGTGTTAAGGAAGAAGTTTCAAGGTATAGAATTTCGGGAGTTTTATGAGCTTGTTGCTAAAGTTAGTGAGTATGAAGAATAGCTCAAGGAGGAGAATCAAATGAGAAAGCCTTAATGGGAACTTATTTGTAAGAAGTTTCTAATGCTGAGGTTGTTGTTGTTGACTTTGCAAATACTAGGTCATGTGTTTGCCCACTGTTGGAGAAGAAATCCCCAGAGGTGTGGATGAAATCTCAAGGGTCAAATCCCTTGATGTAATACACCTTTGAGATCTCCAAAACTAATCAAATCTTTAACTTCCTTATCAATAAGAAATTCATCAAGCTTCCACCTGACCACAAACTTTCAACAAAGGGTGAATTAAAGGGAAAAGAGTATTATAAGTATCACAATTCTTACAATTATTCTACTAATACTTATTGGGTGTTTACGAACATGGTATAGCATCGAATCAATAATGGAGTGTTGGAATTCCTAAAAATGAAAGATGCCATGTTAATTGAGGAAGACCCATTCCTACCGGTTGCTTCTATCAATACAATTGACACTTATCTTAGAGCATTTTTAGATGTAAAAAAGAAGCTCAAGGAGAAGGAGGAGAATTGGGACACCCTTGGCCAACCCTTTGGCAAATTTAACTTTATGGTGAAATACAGTAGACCACCATCAACAGAGATCCCCAGGGATTCAATAAAACCTACTGGTTAGGGAGATGACTCCGAAGGTGGTGGCTGGACTTTAAAGAGAAAGCCATCTTATCACAAAAAATCTTTCAACTGTTGGAGAGAAAGCAATTGTGATGGTGGTAACTGGAGGTCATCCTTAAAGTGGAATTCCTCGATTGTATAAGGAAATTCCGCAACTAAAAAGCAAAAATATTTTTATAGCACTAATCCCTCTTGGAGTGTTTCAAATTATTATAGGAAACATAATGATGTGACAACCTCAAGGTTCAATAGGAAACAACCAAGGTTTGTGGTACCAAAGCTTGTTCAACCAAGTACACAGTGGCACCTATTACAGCAGAAAAAATTTCCTCAGCACTTAACTTGTACCCATAAAAGGTGACTTTGAAGAAAAAGGGATGCAGAAAGAAGTGAGAAGGAAGAACAAAACCTAAGCCAAGTGATGCATCAAGATACCCTTAGCAAAAAAAAAAATTTAACAGAAAGGCCCTTGAGGATCCCTATTTTAGTGATTCTTATTATGAGGCAGACATTGATGAACCTATGGAGATTGAAGAGCACATGAAGATTCATGTTGATGGAGAACCTTTGTCCTTGGGATGTGCAAACACCTTAGTTATGCTTCTCCAGAAGTTCATGATATAAGATGCTGAGGAAATGGAGTTCCCTGACACTTGGGGGGGGCAAAACTCTCAAAATCATTAGATGTGCATCTAAATTATGTGGTAATTTAGGACACTAGGCTGGATTAACCTAAAATAGTCATCCTTGAGAAACCTTCTATAGGGATGACTAAAGATATAAAGCCTTTGTACATTAAGGCTCACTTAAACTATAAACCATTCTCTAGGATCATAGTGGATAATGGTTCGGCTATTAATATTATTCCTATTAGGATTTTGATTTCTCTTGGAAAGAATGTGGAAGATTTAATTTCTACTGAGATTACTATTTCAACTTTTATAGGTGAGGTTATAGGTGTTGCTAGTGTTTTGCCTGTGGAAATCACTACTGACGGTAGAAATTCACTCACAGCTTTCTTCATTATGGAATCAAAGGCCAATTACAATTCTTTACTTGTGAGAGATTGGATTCATGCTAAATGATGTGTGTCATCTTCTTTACATCAATTTTTGCTCTTTTGGAAGGGTAATATCGTTGAAGTGGTTTGGGCTAACAATAAGCCATTTACAACATGTGCTGACAATTTAGAAGCCAAGTTCTATGGTGTGGACTTGGGTCTTTTGAAATTTATTGGGAGAAAGAGTAGTGGAGATTCAAAAAACACATATTACTCCAAGCGTGACATGGAGAAACAAGTCCAAGATCATTCAAATTTTTTTTACAAAGTGAAATCTATTTTGCCTTACTCCAAATTGTCGATGGATGGTCTTACAATTGAAGAAATTGATGATTATTCACGCCAAAGAAGTGTTGGCAGTAGCTGCATCTGTCATTCATAAGGTTCTGATGCAACAGACAGTGAATAAAATTGCAGTGTGTGGTGCAGAGATCTTTGATAAAGAAGAATGTGCTGAGGATTTTAAAGAATTACAGTTTGAAGATGTGATGGAGGCTCCACCAAGCCTTTAAGATAGTCAACATAAAGTTCAAGATCATTTGAAAGAAATAAATCTTGGCAATCTCCAATAGCAAAGAATTACATATGTTAGTGCTTTTTTAAAAGAAAATATTAAAAAAGAGTTAGTTTTACTTTTGAATGAATATAAAGATTGTTTTGCTTAGCACTATACTGAAATGCTTGGTTTATCTAGAAAGGTAGTTGAGCACTGCCTCCCTATAAAGGTCAGATTTTTCCCTTTCCAATAACCCCCAAGGAGAATGTCTAAGGCGGTAGAATTGAAAGTTAAGGAAGATATTGAAAAGCTGTTTAAGGATGGCTTCATTAGGCTGACCATGTATGTGGAATGGCTTTCCAACATAGTCTCTCTTATGAAAAAGAATGGTAAACTTAGAGTATGTATAAATTTTAGGGACTTGAATTTAGCCACTCCTAAAGATATTTTTGTTATGCATGTTGCTTACATGTTAATTGATGTTGTCTCTAGGAAGGAGATCTTATCATTCCTGGATGGTTTTCAGCTCATAACCAAATTTTCATTGCTACGGAAGATGTTTTGAAGACCACCTTCTGATGTCCTGGTACTATTAGGACTTTTGAATGGCTAGTTATGCTTTTCAGTTTGAAAAACACTGGTGCAACGTACTAACGAGCAATGAATGCCATTTTTCATAACATGATCGACCATCACATGGAAATTTACATTTATGATATTGTGATAAAATCCAAAAAATCATCTGATCATGTGATCCACTTGAGGAAAGTTTTGAAATAATGAGGTTTTACAATTTAAAACTTAATCCTATGAAATGTTTTTTTTTGGTGTACGAGTTGGAAATTTCCTAGGATTTCCCAGTTGAGATCGATAAGAATAAAGCAAAGGAAATTCTTAAAGTAAAGCCACCACAGACAAAAAAGGAGTTGCATAAGTTTTTGGGGTGGGTCATCTATGTGAGGAGACCCGTTTTGTCAGGATTATTGGAAAATGGCTGCTAAGCTTGATCGAATATTCATTAGTCTATCATCCTTAAAAATCTATGAAGAGTCAAGCTTTGGTGGATTTCCTTGCTAATCACCCAACCTAAGAAAGCTTTAAGGAAAGGGAGCTTCATGTATATGGTGTGAATATTCAACCTTGGGTCCTCAAGTTTGATGGCTCATCCACAACCAAATCAGTCGGAGTCGATGTGGTAATTACATCTCCTTCTGGTACCACAATGGCTTTAAGTTTCACTTTTGATTTTTAATTCCTTAATAATCAAGTTGAATATGAGGCTTTAATTATAAGCCTTGAAATTCTTCAAGACCTTAGTGCTAAAGAATTACTAGCAACTGGTGATTCATTGCTTGGGATCAAGTAAGTGACTAGGGAATATAAGTGCACTAGTTTTTCTTTAGTAGCTTATTTTACTATTGCTATCTAACTTATTGATTCTTTTGAAAATATATATTTTATCCTTGTACATAGAGAATCTAATTGGGAAGTTAATGAATTATCTTAGGTTTGAAAATGTCAGAAGAATTAACGCATAAGTTGATCTTGATGCAGAAAAAGTCGCACCCATCCATTTGAGAAAGAGGCCTTCAGTTTGAATCATTTAACACATACTTGAATGTGGCGGGTGATTGGCATTCCAACATTAGGGAATATCTTGAAAATCTCTCCAAGAAAGTGTCATTCAAAATTAGAGCCTAATCCATGAATTATGTTCTGATTGGAGAAGACTTGTACCGAAGAACCTTTGATAGCCTACTTTTGAGATGCCCTTCATTTCCTCAAGACATAGAGAATCTAAAGCAAGTCCATGAAGGTATTTATGGTGCACATCAGGATGTAAGGAAGATGAGGTGGTTGATTAGAAGGCATGGTTACTATTAGCCATCAATCTTGAAGGATTGCATCACTTATTCCAAAGGATGTCATCAGTGCTAATGGTATGGAACTATTCAATGAGTATAAGCTGATGACATTTATCTAATGGTTAAACTAGTACCATTTAGAGGATGGGCCATTGATCTCATTGGAAAAATTTACCCTACTTCATCTAAAGGCCATAACTTTATAATTGTGGCTACTGATTACTTCACCAAATGGGTGGAGACAATTTCTATAAGGAAAGTTGAGCAAGAAGATGTCTTTACCTTTATAAAAAACATCTCATTCATAGGTTTGGGATTCCTTTGACAATTACTATAGATCAAGACACTATATTCACTGATGAAGAGATGGGAGCATTCATGGAAGATTACAGTATTAAAAATCTTACCTTATCTCCTTATTATCCTCAAGCCAATGGTCAAGTTGCGGCATCCAACAAAATCATCATTGGCATACTGGAGAGGATGCTTGAGGACAATCCTAGAGATTGGCCAAGAATACTATCAGAAACTTTATGGGCATATCAAACTTCAAAGAGAAAAGCAACGGGTGTAAGTCCTTTTGCACTTACCTTTGAGCATGATGCAATTCTTCCTTTGGGGGTATGTTTTCCATCTTTGAGAGTTATAAGGCAAAATGATTTAACTCCTAAGGAATTTTTTGAAACTATGTTGATGGAGCTTGAGGAAGTTAATGAAGAACGGTTGAGAGCCTTCACATGCATGGTGGCCCAAAAGAAGAAAGTTTCTAGATTATTCAATAAAAGAATTAGGAAGAAGAAATTTGAGGCGGGTGACTTAGTATGGAAAGTTATACTGCCACCTAAAATAAAATATATAGAGCTGGGGAAATGGTCTCCCAATTGGAAGGGACCATTTAGAGTGCACCAGCTATTGGATGGTAATACATAGTGGTTGGAGAGTTTGGACGGAGAGCCACACAAGAGGTTCATACATGGAAAGTACCTGAAAAAATACTTTTCCACTATGTGGGAAATGTCCATGGAAAAATAGCTTTAAATGGCCTCTTAGCCAAAATAAATGCCAATTCATATTGGCAAGCTTATAAATAAATAAAGTTTAATTCATATTTGAATAATGTTTGTTTTATTTTCCTTAGAAAAATAAAGAAAAATCATGAGTTTTAATAAAAATTTGGTAGCATGTCTGCTGAATTTTTAGTAAATTCTGGCAGAATCTCTGCTGAATTTTTACCATTTCCTTATGCAAATCCATGGTCGTAGTGTTGTTGTGTAAAAAGTGTTCTGTGAAAAACAACAATTTCCTAAAAGGCATAAATGCCTTTGTTTCATATTCCTCAGGCCATGAGGCCATCATCAATTCGTGTTCAAATCACAATAATAAAAAATTCCAAACAAGTTCAAGTTTTACAATTTAACAACAAGCATAAAGAGAAATGACAATAATACATAAAACATGGATCAAATAGCATTAAAGTCAAATATCTTGAGGCTTTCCCAAGCCTCATTGCACGTGTGCTTGCTTTCTACTACTTGTTTTTCTTGTCTTTTCCATTCTTGAATAGCCTCTCTCTGATTGGATAAGAACTCTTGTGTTGTCTTAGCTTTATTGATGCCTTTTTAACACTCACTGCTTATTGACTTACTCATCCTCAGCATCTCAGCCTTCTGTGCCTTCACGGAAGCCACCTGTTCCTCAAGGGAAATGAGGTCTATGCATAACTTGTCGAAGGAGGTTTTGGCCTCAGCTCTTTTGGCCTTCATCTCTTTGATTTCCTCTTACTGCTTTTGATATTCGACTTTATGTTGGCTGATGCGAGTCAAATTATTTGAAATCTCTATCTACTTAGCACTAAATTCATCCAAATGAGTGAAGCTCCACATAATTTGTGTCTTAAATGAGGACAATGATGTTGATCTGGTGCTTCACTCTAAGATGCCAAGGCTATTTAAAACATCAGATTTCGATGGAGGTCAGTGTACCAATTCTTTCTATAGCCACAATCTTTAAACTGTCTTTTGCTTTGGCAACCTCTTCCCCCAATGGGTACTACATTTATACTTTGATCCTAGTCTAAGGAAGGTGAACAAAAAAAGCTTAAATCCAAGGAGAGATCATCTTCTAACATAGCTTGCCATACATCTGAGTCCTATTCAAGTAAATCAAAGCAAGGTCCCCAATACACCAATCAAAAAGCTGTAAATATGGGGAAAATTCATGAACATGTAAAGAGAAGAAAACCTCAATGGTAAGAGGATGACTAATTGGAGAATGGACAGCTAGTGAATGAGAAGGGGTTGGTTCCTTCTCTTCTTGTCGGATAGGCACATTCTACAAATAGAAAGAGTCATCTTCCTCAGTGGAAGAAGATCCAGCAGAAGAAGTAGAGTTCTAAGGCTATGTATGGACTTCTCCCTCTCTCGTATCAACTATTTTCCAAAGGCAATTCCTCAAGGAAACAACAATATACTATATTGAAATCATAAAGAAATAAGAAACACTTACTAAAACCCGTGGATGGTTCTGAGCCCTCTTCCTCAAAGTCTCAGAGTTGTCCACCTCTTTGACTAGCATCAAGTCTAATTGCTTTGCTTTCTTGGCCAGTTTCTAGGCTACCTTTCATTTTAAAGAAGATCATGGGCTTTGTGGTCTTGATCAGTTTCTACTCTACTTTTCACTCATGAGGAACCATTGTATGCTTCCTTTTATTGGAACTAAAAGCTAAGACTTTTCCCTTTTAGTAATAACTTTCTTTTCTTCAGATGCCTCAGGGGAAGTACCGTCATCATCCTCTTCTACAACTGCAAACACAAGATAAAACTGCTAGTAGTGTATGCCCTAGAGTCTATACTTTATATATATTTGTAATCATCATCCATTAATGGCTATTGATATATATGTTTTCATTTAATGATTAGTTTCATTTCAGTGTATTACATATATATGTTCCTTAAGTTCTTTGTAAGATAATCTATTCTTAAAGAGTTTGAGAATTTGGAGTCATATTCTTTTTGTCATAGACTTTAAAGATCGTTCATGGCCATAGGATTATTGGTAGGAACATTATTAATCCGGAGAGACCGTCACCTCTGTTGTCATCCATGATAAATATGACATACTTGTTGGTATGG
>CAOJBK014895787.1:0-10544 GCA_948294925.1 Codiaeum variegatum
AGTCAAAATATCACTAGGGAAAAATATTTTTTAGAAAAAATGTCAGGTTCTTTTTCGTTTTCTCAAACATGGATCCCTTTTTCAGCCATGTGATGCATGGATGGTGTCAGAAATTAACCAAAGTGCAGAGGATCAACCTCGGGAGATATAGTATGTCTGCTTTATCGACTCTTAGGGCTTTGAAAATTAATTGGGATTTTCTGAATGCTTGTGTATGTTTTTGGGATCCCGTTGATCATGTGTTTCGTTTTGGGGCTGGTATGAACAAGATGTGTCCAACCTTTGAGGAGTTCTATTTTTTGCTAAGTACGAATGGCGAGTCTATTCTTAACATTCTATTTGAGCGGGTAGGATATTTTAAATCTTCAAGAAATTTTTAGATTTGATCACTGAGGTTGCATCGGTTATGGTAAAAGATGATTTGGTTGACCTGCCTGCACTGGCCTTTATATTTTGGGAGGAATCAAAGGATGAATCTGTTTGAATGGATATGAGGTTGAGGGCCTATGCTTTCACATTGACTATGAGTTATATATTTGTGGGCTTAGTTGGTTTCGAGGATGCAAAGATATTTGAGCTGATAATCCAGATGGGTGAGGATAAGTCAATTGTGGGGATGATTTTGGCTAAGACACTGCTGAGCCTAGACCGTTATTATAGCTCTAAAAAACCTTAGACTATCAGTCCACTTCTGCTTCAGATATTTAGATCTTTTTATGCTTTTCTGTCCTAGCATGTTTTGAGAGTTTTCTGATTTGTGTTATTTTGCTTTTCAGATTTGGCTGAGGGATCACCTAAGGATCATTCCTGGACCTGAAAAACTAGAATATTCTCCTACTTAGTACCACATTAGGAAAGTTGTCCTTCGCCTAGAATCTAAGCGAGATGTATTAGCTGGCTTCTGGAGTTAAGTCCTTCTAATTTGATGAGGAAGCCCGATTGGTACACTATTAAGTGGTTTATTCCAAGGAGCCAAGGTTTTAAACATGCATATTTGCATAGATTTCATCATGTGGCATGGTATCAGGCTACTAGAGTCCTTCGTCAGATGGGACACGATTAGGGTGTGCCTCTAGATGGCCCTTTATTTGAGGTGACCATAGTGAATGACAGAGTGGCTAGAGTTATCCTTTCTCTTTAGATAAGAGACTACTCAAGGGCTATGGTGGTTCCTGGTGAGGATTATGGAAAATCTGCAAAGTACATCATGTGGTGGATCGAAGCTTGTTGTCCAAAGGAGAAGGTCAAGCGAGTTGCTCTCCTGACTGAGATTGAGGGTTGAATCTGAGTCTAAACTTTTATAATAATAAGACTATTATTATATTTATATTTTCTGTTTCAATGATTTATTTTGGATATTCTATTTAGAATGTAAAAGGATAATAAGACCTCAATATTGTTTTATTTATTAAGCTCTAATTTTTTCCTAAGCCGCCCTGTTTGGGTTTTCAACTTAGCGAGATGGCTTAATTGTTGCCTAGACTGCCTTTTGATTTTTAGTCTAACAGGTCGTACCCTAATTTTTGCCTAAACAACCCATTTAGGGTTTTAGCTTAGCAAGTTTCATTCTTTTTTTTTATTTATTTATTTATACTTGTTCATTTTAACTCTTGAATGCAATGTTAAGAGCTCAAATGTGAATATGAATGAAATTTTGATTTTTATTGAATGATTTAGATCATGCCTGTAAAGGCTACCTAAATATCTCCTTACAAATTATAATTTGAAAATTGAAGTACATTATAATTTTGGAGAATTGAGTCCTCGTAGTTCTTGTTTGGTAATATGATGCATGAATGCATGCTCATATAATGAGAATACTATATGAAGTACTTCTTGAGTTGATGGAAGTTAATCGGATGGTTAAACTCATTGCTGTCGACGTCTATTAGGATGACGCCTCCGCCTGACATGATTTTCTTCATGATGTATGGTCCACTTCAACGAGGTTTGAATTTTGCTCGAGGGTATTGTACAACTTGTCTAATCTCTTTGAGCACCAAGTCACCTTTCTGAAGATTGCAATTTCAAACTCGTTTGTTGAAGTGTTTTGCTAGTCTAATTTGATAATTTTGTGTATGGAGGAGTGCTTCCATCCTTTTCTCAACAAATTCATTGAGTTGGTCATAGTATGCATGTTGCCAATCGAGTTCAGAGATCTAAGCTTCTTAGAGAACTCTAACTGTCTAAATTTCCAATTCAATGGTGATGACTACTTTCATTCCATAGATTAGAGAGTGCAGTGTATCTTTGGCAGCCAACTTTTAAGTAGTTCTATACCCAAGGAGGGCACTCGGAAGATGTAGGTTCCAACCTCTATAATTTCTAATCATCTGAAGCATATTCTTTAATGCTTTATTGGCGGCTTTAACTACTCCATTGGTCTAAGGTCTATATGGAGAAGACCTATGATTTTTAATTTTTTTCCTTCTTCAGGAAGGTGACTACTTCTTTCTGGAAGTATGAGCCATTATCAGAAATTATCAAACCCCACACCATTCTCCCTTCTCGCGAAGGGTGGGGGTTGTTCTTATAATAATGGGGTTGTTGGTTTATCTAGTAGCTAATTGATTTTAGATTATTAAAAATAATTAACCATTAGGCTATTAATCAATTATGATACTTGATTAATGAAAATTGGATTTGAATATGAATGTACCTAAATTGATTTTAAGGTTTGGTTGATTTTAATTATGAAAATGATATTCATAAAAGTTGCCTTAAATCAGAATTTAAGGGCTTAAAAATGATTGATTTGAAAAGCATGCCTTAGTTCTAAATTAAAGGGCATAAATCAGATACTTGGTTAAAGGTAAGGACTATATTGTATTGTGTTTACCTTTTTGCATTGTTTGGGAATTTGAGGGTCTGATGGTTTGATAAAGATGGGGTAGGTCTTTGTTGCATTTGGAGAGGACTAGTTGAGTGTTTGGACTGATGTAGGATGGACAAGATTGAGTGCTGATGAATTAGACTGATCATTTGTGATCTTTGAAACTGAAATGTTTGTCTCATCTGTAGTCTGAAAACTGTGTTTTGGAGGCTCATAGTGTAATGAAATAGCATAAAACTAGTGTCTATAAGTATCTGTACGTGTGTTCTGTAAAGTGAGAATGTGTGTGAAAAAGTCAAAACCTGGGTCTATTCTTGAGGGTAGAATTTATAGAGAAATAAATCAGAAAACCCCTAATCTGACTGGCGTGTGCATCACATGCTTCACGCAAGCGCTTGGGCCTTCACGTATGCATGAAGGGCTTGACGCATGAGTGAAGTCATTTAAACATGCGTCTGTCATTTTAGTCCTGGGTTTTTCCTGGGCCCAATTTTTCAGGTTTGGTTCTGTTCAGTCTAATTCAGGTTTTTGGGTTTTCTAGGTCCGCTTGAAGTTCGATTTGAGCCTGGTCAGATCCGTTAGGCTCGTATTAATGGGTCAGATGCAATGGTGCAAAATGAGGGTTCACACTTTCCCATCATACTCATTTTGAATTCACCTTGCATAGACTTAGAAAATTCCTCACAAAGGAATTCATTAGTAGCACCGACTATAATATAATTAACATAGATTTTAACAATTAGTGTGTCTTGCCCTTGGTTTTTAATGAAAAGAGTTGTGTCAACTTTACCTTTAGAAAAACCATTTTCAATTAAAAAGTTTCTCAACCTCTCATACCAAGCTCTAGGAGCTTGTTTTAAGCCATATAAAGCATTTCTTAGTTTAAAAACATGATTTGGAGATTTGAAATCTTCAAAATTGGGGGGTAGTTAAACATAAACTTCCTCTTGTATAAAACCATTTAAAAAGACACTTTTGACATCCATTTGAAAAAGTTTAAAATTTTTAAAGCATGCAAAGGCAAGTAACATCCTAATTGCTTCTAACCTAGCTATGAGAGCATAAGTTTCATCAAAATCAATACCTTCCTCTTGTGAATAGCTATCGAACGAGCTTTATTACTTACCACAATTTTCGGATTCGACAAACTTGTTGCGGAAGACCCATTTGGTTCCAATGACGAGATGATGCTTTGGTCTTGGCACTAGTGTCCACACTTGGCTATTTTCATATTGATTGAGCTCTTCTTGCATGTCTAGTGACCAATGCTCATATCAATAGCTTCTTCCATGCCTTTGGGTTCCACCAATGACAAGAATGCCACATATTTGCATGTGTTGTGGACTTGTGATCTTGTCATCACTCCATGGGTAAGATCTCTAATGACTTGTGTTCGTTTAACTTCATTCCTCACCCTTGGATGTTGAGTCTCCCTTTATTGTGAAGTAGCTTGAATCTCCATATTTGCATTGGATTACACTTCTACTCCATCAACCATTGGCACCATAACTTTTTAGTTAATTGAGTGTTCACTTGATTTTGGTTTCTCATTGCCCTTTTCTTCTAAAGTTAGGTCATCCATCATGTCTTCAGTTTCATCTACATGGTCATCATTTCTAGCTACACACTTAGAAGCAAATTCATCAAAAATAACATGAATGGATTCTTTAACTAAGAGTGTCCACTTGTTAAAGATCCAATAAGCCTTAGAATGACTAGAATAACTAAGAAAAATTGCTTCATCTAATTTAGCATCAAATTTTCCCAAGTTACCATTGCCATTATTCTAAACATAGCACTTACAACCAAATGCATGGAAATATGATATATTGGGCTTCTTAGTCATAAGGTGTCTTTTTGAGTATGGATTTAATCATAGACCTATTAATGATACAACAATAAGTGGTCACGACATCAGCCCAAAAATATCAAGGCAAATCATTTTCACAAATCATGGTCTTAGCCATTTCTACTAATAATCTATTTCTCCTCTCAGCAATACCATTTCGTTAATGAGTCTTAGGTGCAGAAAAGTTATGCTCAATGCAATATTTTTCAAAATCATAATTTTCAAATTCGGTTTGGTGATCACTTCTTATGCTTGTAATGGAATAACCTTTTTAATTTTGCAAAGAGTTTGCTAATGGCATGAATACACCAAAAGAATCATTTTTATGAGCAAGAAACAAAACCAATGTAAAATATGAAAAATCATAAACAATAACCAAGCTATAATGCTTACCGCCAAGGCTATATTTTCTAGTTGGACCAAACAAATCAAGATGTAAAAGTTGTAAAGGTCTAGAAGTTGAAATCATATTTTTATGCTTAAAATAACTTCTAGAGTGCTTACTCTTAGCACATGCATCACAAACACTTTCATTTTTGAAAATAATTTAGGTCAAGCCTTTTACTAAATCCTTTCTTGAAAACTTAGATAGAACATCCATTCTTACATGGCCTAGTCTCCTATGCCACAGAGTAGGATCCTCATCCTTCGAGGAAAATAAGCAAAGATATTTATTTTCTTAATTGCTCAAGTCAACCATATACACATTGCCCTTGCGATAACCAATGAATGCAATCATATTGGTTTTAATGTCAATGTCCTCACAAATGTGTGAATTAAATGAGACTCTATGACCCTTATCACACAATTTACTAAAACTACGTAAATTATGCTTCAAGTTATGCACAAACAACACTTTAGAAATTGTAAAATCATCATTACCTATTATGCCAACTCCTCAAATTTTACCTTTTTAGTTGTCACCAAAGCTCACATTTCCTCCTTCTTTCTCATCAAGCTTGAGGAATTTCTTTTTATCACCGGCCATGTGCTTTGAGCTTCTGCTATCAAGCACCCATTTCTCTTGCTTGGACTTGATGATAGCCTACAACAGCACAACAACTGAACCCTTTAATGGTGTCCATTCTTTTAGTTCCATTAGGAACCCATTTACCCTTAGAAATGTAATTGCCATTCTTAGGGATTTCCTTAACATCCTTAGGGATATCCTTTAAACCCTTAGGAATCCATACCTTTCTAATAGTATATGGCCTCCTAAGCCTAATAAGACAAGATTTTAGTGTATGGCCATGAAACTTGCAATAGTTGCATTTTACATGCACCTTATCCAAAACATTCTTTTTAGTGAAAAAAAGTATTGCATATTTTCTCATTTTACTCAACATTGTAACCAATGCCAGCTTTGTCATACACACCTCTTTGATACATCAAGATTTTATCTAGAATCTTTCTCCCACTAGAGAACTTCTTTAGAAGTCCCTTGGAGTCTTCTAGTTCTAGTTCTATCTTGATTTTCTCTTCATTGAGGCTATCAAAAGCATTTTTCAAACCATTTAGTTGATTCATGAGTTTTTATTTTCTAATTTCAAAAGAATTAGAGTTATTTCTCTTATGCCCATTTTTCAAAAATGCAAACTCTTTTTTAAAACTTTGTTTTCTTTCACAATTGAAATATAATCAATCATGAGTTCATCAAAAGCATTTTTCAACTCATTAAAAGAATAGGTTTGGGGAGTTACGTCAGCATCCTCTTCAATGCTTTCCTCTTGTTCCATCAAATAGAAGTTGGTTTCCTCATCCACATTGGATTGCTCATCTCCACTTAAGTCATCACTTCCACTCCAACTCGCATATGCTTTCTTTGCTCTTGTAGTGGCTCTTCTTTTCTTTTCCCTTATTGGCCTTGTAGATGTAGCAATATTGCCTAATGTGACCGAGCTTCTTACATTCATATCAAACTATGTCATTGTTCTTGTCTTTATCCTTTCTTTACTCTTTCTTCTTGAACTTGCATTTAGATAGGTATTTCTTGAATTTCTTAGCAAGTAATACAATCTAATAATCATCTTCACTCTCATCACTAGTGGCTTCCTTTTTAGATCGCTTCTCTTTATGTGTGACTTTAAGTGCAAGAGGCTTCTCCTTTTTAGTGGAAGCACTTGGAGTGCCTCTAAGCTTTATTCTTGATTTGAACTTCATCTCATATGTTAGGAGAGTGCCAATGAGATTTTCCAAAGTCAAGACATCAAAGCTCAATGATGTCTCAATAGCATCTACTTTGGAGTAAAATTCGACTGTAAGACATTGAATTATCTTGACCACCATATTTTTGTTGTTGAAGGTCCTCCCAAGGCCTTTAAGCTTATTCACTATAGTTGTGAATCTTGTGTACATACTAGAAATGCTCTCATTCTCCATAAATTTGAAGTTTTCATAGTTAGTGGTGAGCTTTATAAGCTTTGAAGACTTCACTTTGCTTGTGCCCTCATGTGTATCTCTAAGAATATCCCATATCTCCTTAGACGTATCGCAAGAGAAGACTCAGTTGAATTCCGTCTCATCAAGAGCACAAAAGAAAATGTTGATGGCCTTGCCATTTCTTTGAACTCTTCTCTTGATAGCTTTCATCCAATCATTAGGATCAATCAATTTTCCATCATCATCCTTAGGAACATAAGGACCCTTCTCTATGATTTCCCACAAATCGTATCCTTGAGAGAGAGCATGGAATCGCATACGAACTTTCCACTGATTCTAATTTGTGTCGATAAATAATGGAGGTCTAGTGGAGCAATGTCCCTCTTAGAATGATGTTTTAGACTCACCAATGCTTGCTATATTCAATCGTTAAATTTCTAAATCACAAGATTTAACAAATAAGAAAGCAAGGCTCTAATACCAATTGTTATCCCAAATATGGACATCAAGAGGGGGGTGAATTGGTGTTTAGAAACTTTTTAGGTTTTTCAAACAAGTTTATCAAGTTTTAAAGTTTCAAAAATATATTCAAGGAACTAGCAATCAACAACATAAAATGATTTAAAAAGAAAAAATTATGTGTGTAAACTAGCAAGTTCAAATCACTAATTCACAAATGAAAAATAGAGCATTCAAAGAAAATAATAGTAAATAGAGAAAGAGAAGAGAATTCTCAATTATAGTTGTTCGAAGTCTTCCTCCTATGTCCACTCCCTCAATCCAACTGATTGAGATTCCATTATCCTCACTTCGAAGCCTCCAAGCTTCTAGTTCTTCAGGATTTTGCCCAATTACAATGATTGGAGTATACAACTCCAACCAAGTGTTTTAAAATAGGTTTCAAGTCAAAAGACTTGTTTACAAGGTGTAGGATAAGGATTTTCATATTGAAACCTAGATAAGTGATTTTCTTAAACTTAAAGATTACAATGACTTCAATGGTTTAAGAAAATAACAAGATATTGAGCTTTTACAACAAATAGAGCAAGAATAAGATTTTAAGATCAAAATGGAATAGTTCTTTATCTTTTCTGACTTTGTTTCTGGTCTAGCTTTATATATGTTTGCCTTCTAGGGGCCAAAAATGCCTCTCCAACTTTCAAATAGTACTAGTGATGTCATCTTCAATGGATATGTCAAAGTTAGATAGGGGCGTATGCCTTGCTAAGATACGAGTGTATCCTGTTGGTGGATTTGAAATTAATATTCGTTGTAATGGATACAGTTATTAGCATCCCTATTGATACAGGTGTATCAAAAACCCTAAAATTCATAATCTTCTCTGAACTAGGATACGAGTGTATAGAAACTATTTATATAGTCATATCATGTTCTCCATATGGTCATACAAAGACCTTGATACGGGCGTATCCACCTATTTTAGCACTATATGAAAATACTTTGATTCTAAAACATATATTAGTCTATTCAAAGTATATAGTCATAATATAAAGTACCAGAAACATAAAATCCATCATTTTATGCTCATGTAAAGCTCAATTAAGCATAGTTTTAACAAATGCATTTCATTTCAAGAATAACTATACTAATGGTTTTGGAATCATCAAAATATGGAGGACAACATTTTCAAAATAGATTTCACAAACAATTTTCTTAAATAAAAGTTTATAACCAAAGTTAGTTAAACAATTAACAGAAATAATGTTCATGAAAGCATTAGGTACACATAAGATGTCTTTCAATAACAAAATATGATCTTTGATACCAATGGAAGTAATCTCAATGGCTTTGGTAGAAACATTTACACCATTTCCTATCTTCAAGATCACTTCTCCCTTATCTAAGCTTCATTTACTTGTCATTATTATTTTCCCGATGGTCTAGCAGGATCGCCTTCTACTTAGAAGTACAAATGTGAGAACTTACACTACTATCAAGTATCCAAGCAATTAATGAACTATATGGTACATTAGAAGTATAATTAGAAATAGAACAGTTAAAAGATGCTTCATAAGACTTACTCTTTTTCTTGATCTTCTTCTTCTTGCCCTTAAGGGACTCTAAGAACATTGGGCAATTTCCCTTCCAATGCCTGGTCTCATCACAATGGAATCACTTTCCCTTGCTCTAAAAAACTTCTTCAGTGGACTTATCCTTGGTCACACTGCTTATGGGTTTGAGAGTGGAAGCCTTGTGCTTGTTTTTGTTCTTCTTCTTAGTCTTACTGGAAGAAGAAGAAGAAGCCATATGAATGGCTTCTTTCCCTTTTCCCCCATCTATGTCCTTTTGGGCAGATACCAACTTGTTGTGTAATTCAGCAAGTATACATTCAATTTTATTCATATAAAAAATCATAATGAAATTATTGAATGAAGGAGGAAGAGACTGAAGGATCAAATCCATCTGGAGGTCGAAATCCATAGAGAAATTGAGATTCTTCAGTGACTCAATGAAATAAATCATTTTGTACACATGTGGCCCAACTTCCTCTCCCTTGTACATCTTAGTCTGGAATAATTCCCTAGATATCTCATATTTATCGGAGCTACTTTTCTCACCATAAAGGTCTTTAAGATGAGCAAGTATGTTCAAGACCTCATCTATATGCTCGTGTTGCTTATGTAACTTCTTGGACATAGATTTGAGAACAATACACCTCGTTGAAAGGTGATCATCTTGCCACTTTTTCAAAGTAGCACGTTCCTCATCCAAAGCCTCTGAAGGCAATGGACTGGGAACCAGTTTATCGATCATATACATGATTTTCTCATAAGAGAGGATAATTTTTAGGTTACGTAACCAATCCATATAATTATTCCCCACTAACTTATTTTCATGAAGAATACTTGCAATTGGGCAGGAATTACTCATATTATCATATTAACAGCAAAAAATAACAAGATTGTATTAGAAAAAGTTATAATGTAATCACCATAATCAAAATTGTACTCCCACTAACCCGGTGAATCCTACACTTCCAAATTGGAAGATTCCATTGGAATGAATCTCTAGTGAATCGATTGAAATCTTATAAATGAACAACACTTGTTCATCGATTCCTATAAGCTATGCATTATCTTTCTAAGGATTGATACTTGCAAGTGAGCAACTCTTGCTCATCACAACTCTTATGAGATTCAATCTATTGGCTCTTAATATTTTCGGCCTCAGGTACACATTGCCATTCTTGGCACTTCATATTAGTTAAGTTAGACCTATTAGACTAATAAGTGTGAATATTTGAACATTGTATGCCTCAAGTACACATTTTCATTCTTTACATACAATGTATCTCACACTCACAACATCTTGTGCTAAAAAATGAATTCAAGGAAACAATTTCGAAGAATCATTATTTTAATGGAGAGCCATAACTTAATATGTGTGTTTGGAAGATTTTGGGCCTTATTTAATTTTAGGTCTCACTTTGTACATTATCAATTTTACATTTACATGCATATC
>CAOJBK014897899.1:0-15072 GCA_948294925.1 Codiaeum variegatum
ATGGCAATGAGTTCACTCATCCAAGCAACCTTAACTAACTCAAGAAATACTACATCTAGTGTTCTTGTTACATGAGCATGCATCTGGAATCACATTTCTATAATAAGAACTACGTGTACCTAATTCTCTAGAAAATTATCATATACATCATTTTTCAAAATCTATTGTAAAGAGATACGTAGGTAGCCTTTATAGGTACAGTCCAAAGCATTCAATAAAATTCAATTTTCATCTCATATGGGCTCTTTAACATTACATGAAAAAATAAGATAGAAAATAAATCAGAAAAAAGAATGAAATCCACTAAGTTGAAAACCAAAGTGGGTGGCTTAAGCAAAAGTTAGGGCAACTTGCTAGACTAAAAACCAAAAAGGCAGTCTAGGCAACAATAAAGACAGCTTGCTAAATTAAAAACCTGAAAGGGCTATCTAGGCAAAAATAAGAACTTAATAAAAATAATAAACATGTTTTATTGAGGTCTTATTCATCTTTTGGAACATCCAAAACAAAATGTGTGAGATAAAAACAAAAAAATAACAGCTTTATTTTCTAGACTCAAACTCACTCCTCAATCTCAGTCACAAGAGAATAACGTTTTGCTTTCCCCTTATGCCAACATGCTTTGATCCACCAGTCTATGTACTCTGGAAGTTTGCCATAGTCATCACGTAGAATCGGCATCACCCAATTGAAGTCTCGAATCCAGTCTTTAAGGACAACTTTAGCCACTTTGATGTTCACTATAGAAGCCTCAAAAAGTGGACCATCTGGGGGCACATCTTGATCATGTCCCATCTATCGAAGGACCTTAGTAGCCTAATACCATGTCACTTCTGTCAAACCATGCAAATACACATGTTTTGAGTCCCAATTTCTATGGCATTAAGTGCTTAATCCTATACCAGTCGGGTCTCCAAAGTAAGTATGAAGGACTGAACTCCATCAATCAACTAATATAGTCTTAATCAATAGCAAAATGGATGGCAATAGTCCTAGTATGATACTAGGACATAGAATAGTCCCTTTTTTATGGGAGATGGAACAATCTTTAGATGGTCTCTCAACCAGATCTAAAAAGCAAGTATAAGGGTCAAAATAGTCTCATAAACATCTAAACACAGTCAGCAGAAAAGAAACCAATTACCTAGAGCGTAATAAGACTAATAGTCCAAGGCTCTCTCGAGTTGTAATAGCGATTAAGGCTCAATAGTGTTCCAGCCAAAATCATGCCTACAATAGATTTTCCTTTACCCATCTGGGGTGTAAGCTCAGCTACCCTTTCATCACCCCAACTAACTAGGCATATAAAAATACCACCAACTGTTAAAACAAATGCGTAGGCTTTCAGCCTTCTAGCCGCCCAAATTGGGTCATTAGAATCATCACAAAACATATTAGCCACAACAAGCTGGTTCACCCAATCGTCTTTCACCAGACCAAAAGCCTTTTTTATACTCAAATCTAGCAAATTCCTAAACAAATTGAAGTACCCAACCCTTTCAACTGGAATAGCCAGGTCAGCCTCAGGTTTAGATCTCAATAAAATAGAAAATTCCTCAAAAGTCGGACACATCTCATCCATGCCAGCCCCAAATTGGAAAATATGGTCAACTAGATCCCAAAACCTGATGTAAGCATTCAAAAAATTCCAGTTAATCTTGATGCCCCTAAGAGTTGGCAAAGCACTCATATCGTACTTCTCAAGGTTGATTCGGCTCACTTAGCTTAGGTTTTTGCACTAGCCATGCATCATATGACCAAAGTATGGTTCCGTTTGTGAGGCAAAAACAAAAAGAATATGAGATTTCTATAAAAGTAAAATATTCTATGATTTTCTAAATAATTTTTTTTCATATTGTCATATATTGTGGCATAAAAATTGAGGCAAAAACAGAGTTCTAAAAGGTTGAACGGAAGATGGCACACACGCCAAGGGCCAGGCACATGTGCCAAGTGCCTGACACATACACCAAGTCCTTGGCGCATGTGCCAGGAGTCAGGCATGTGCGCCAGTGCTCAGGCATACGCACCAACCTGCGTGTCATCCAGGCCCATCGCTACACCTGTCCGATTCGATTATATTTTTTCAATGTTTTCTTCCCAAATTTTCAAATTTTCAATTCCTAGATAAAATCATTTTCTGAAAAAAAAAAAAGAAAAGAAAATTGCAAATAGAAATGAAAGTTTTCACAAAATTCATAAATAAAGTTCGAAAATACAAGTTTTTACAAAGAAATCCACAAATAGGGCCATACTAAAGTTAAAGTATACATCCTATGGCTTATCCTTCTTAGATACCTCCTCATCAACTGTTGCATCACTGCCATCACCTCGATGGACATGTCTCCTGGCCACACATGGCTACCTCTAGCTCTCAGCAACACTCAAAGCTGATGGTGTAGTGCAAAAAGAGAATAGGGTCCGAGCATGAGCATTGTACTTGACACCATACATCTCACTAAAAACCTATAGAGGATAAATGTCAAAAAGCTAAAGGAAAAATCACAAGTGAAAAGCCAAAAAACTCACAAATGGCATCATCCTCTGGTCAAATCATGCTATGCCGAGCAGATACTTGCTGTTGATAAAATGGTGTCTCATCACACCCTCAACATCAATGTAAGAGACATGATTAGTGAAGTAGGGGATGAACCCCTGATGTTGGCTTAAGATGGAAGGCATAGAAGCACCCATTCCCAAAGAAACAGAGCTGGTACTAGGCATACCTCAAGCTGAGGAATGGCTGGCCTGACCACGGGGTCTCTATCCTAGAGTAACAGTAGTAGAAATCACAAGAACACGACCTGGAGCTGCAAAAAGCGAGGGCCTACCATTCATCAAACGGGTGGCAATAAACTCTATGTAAGAGTTGGGAACAATGTACTCCCCTCTGAGCTTCCTAACTCTCCAGAACCTGCCATACATTGGCTCCATATGATTTCTCATAATGGTAAGAGGATCATCTGGTACAGCCACTCGCCCAGTCGTCTGAGCCATAACTTACTCCCTCAGATAGAACTCTATGGTATCAGAGGAGCCCAAAGTAATCTAGCTATCAGTAGTAGAGATACCTAAAGTAAAGGGAGAAACCTCTGTCAGAAAACCATGGTTAAAGGGTGCCCACACCACTTGGAAAGATAATCAGTTATCAGAAGTCTATAATAGATAAAAAAATAAAGCTATTCAAAGCATACCTCAATACTTTTGTAAGAATGCCTCTATAATAAGAAAAATAAAGGCCAAGGATGGTGTCTTTCCCAAGACTCCTGACCCCACATCCTCTCCATCGGGAGTAAAATCTCATCTCTAGCAATAGTCTTAGGGTAATGGCAAGAATGTGTGCAAAAGCCCAAAGCTGCAAAAGAGAAGAAAATTGGCAAAAACTAATGACAAAGCTCAAATAGAAGAAAATAAGAAGGGGAAACACTGACCTCCTAAACAGCCATGGTCGCATAGATGCCTATCCCTTGGCTCTTTGACAACATACCTATAGCTATGTAAGTTGCTGCCAATGCGGCACCACCCTAGTCGTATTAACCAAGTAAGCTTAATTCCATCAGTAAGGCCATCACTTTTACATCAACATATCCCTTCTCATTGTACAAGAAGATGGTAAAAAAGATAATTAGCAAACATACCCGAGTACACTGATCGACGAAGAAAGAAACGTGATCCATCCTCTCTAGCAAATCAAACAGCCATGATCTAGCAACCATCCCTTTTGAATTAGAGGGAGGAACATCATTAAGAAGATTGGCCAAAACATGATGGGGTTGTGGATGAGCATCAAACACAACCTTCTCAGACCCAAACTACATGTCAGTAAGGCAAGACCACTCAAGAGGAGTTATAGTTATCTTGTCAATAGGCAAAAGGAATGTATTGATGTCTCTCACCACCTCTCAGCAAGTGCAAAAACAAGGTTCCTATCAGGGGAACAGGTAATGTCTAGACTCATCAAACTAGACAGATGAGTGGGTACAATACAAGCACGTACATCGAGGAGACAGTTTAGAAAGTGAGAGAGAGAGAGAGAGAGAGAGAGAGGGAGAGAGTGAGAGAGGGAGAATACCATTGGGAAGCCATGTTAGCAGCTACGCTCCTGTCTGTTTCGCAACAGGTTAGAATTTGGAATTATCAAAGGCTCGATATCTTTCATGGAAGGAAGACCTTCAGGAAATAAACTGATGATATATACAGTATCGACATTGTTAGAACTGAACGGGTCAGTAATGGTCTTAGTCATAACCATGTCTAACTCGGCCCCCAACTCCGTAAACAATCCTTAATTGCACCAGCCGACATAATTCAGAGAATATTTAGCTAGACTATTTCTTAAAATAGAAAGAAAGGAAGAAGTAGAGAATGAAGATGTGAAGAATGACAAAATCCTAAAGCCTTTATATAGGTAAATCCATGGGTCCTACGCCCTTAATGCAGTTCACACTTATCAAATACATTGTTTTTCAAATTGAATCTGCTAAGGGGGTAGCTGTGACCCATATTTCTATACCATTAAATCTGGCTTGTCAATACAAGCCCGTAGATTCAAACTAATTTGAACTTAAAACGAATTTAGAAAGTTTAAAAAAATCAAACCTAGTTAGACTAAACCGGGACTATGAAATGGGCGCGCGAGCCAAGCCTTTGGCACACGAGCCAAACAGCTAGCGTATGAGCCTCCCACCTAGCACATGGGCTAAAGGCCTAGCATGCACACTAACTGTCTGGTGCATGTGCTAGCTGCCTGGCATGCAGGCCTAGTTTTCTAATGATATACACTCAAATTTTCTATAAATTGGACTCCTCGGCCACTTTTTCAGAACAACTTTTGACATCACAACTCTGTTGAAATTCTCTTTAAAATTCTACCAATCTGAACCTCTCCCGAACTAATTTTTTGGAGATAATTTTCGAATAAAACAGAGACTTGTTCTAGCCTAATCAAGCCTTATGAAATGCCAACTCCACACCAACATAAACAAAAGGTATTTCCTCAAAATGGTAATGGTATCCTTTTATTTCAATTCAATTAAACTCTGAAAACTGATCTAGGTATTCTAAACTTTCAAAATCATTTTCTTTTAATCTAAAACTGAAATGATTAAAAGCCAATTCAGTTAATCTTTCAAAATTAAAATTGGATTAGATTCTGAACAAACATCAACCAACCCTCATTTTCAAAACAACCCCCAATCCTTCACAAGAAGGGAGAACGACGTGAGGTTTGATCCCATTTAAAGGGATACGCCGACAAAGCCCATCGGGTTGCAACTCCAAAATTATTTTCTTCCTTTTAGTTTCTGTTTTCTTTATTTTATTTTTATTCTTTATTTATATTTTGTTATTATATCATTTCCTTTTATTAGTGTCATTTCTTCATATTTACATATATTGGAGAATGTATGTCCTTCCTACACCTTATGGCTAGATAAGGGATCCCCTTCATCTTTTTATTGTTTTATGTGTAATTTTATTTTATTATCGCTTTATTGGGGTCTTTCCCTAGTACCCTTTTTTGGCTAGAGGACGGATCCCGTATCTGTTGTTATCACTTTTCATATATTGCTCTAATTATTTCCTCTATCATTCATGATATAACATGCTCATGCATCATTATAAATATTCTCATTGTTCATCCCTCATGAAATAAATTCCATGCATATATGAAAACATTTTAAACCAAAACTATATGATATTTAAACTAAAACTATTTAGAAAATGAACTTATTTTCTAAAAAAATCAATATTTTTGTATCAATCATGAGCTCCCGAATCCATCGTTTGGTTTGAGGCTTGCCTTTTCCAAAAATGGACAAAATAAACATTTTTATGGAGTTAAATTGCTTTTTAATCACCTTGAAAACCAATATTTTTTTAAAGTATTAAATGGCGACTCACAACATGCAATGCATCAAGTAGACTCATAAGGAGTTCACCTAAAGTGGGAAAGTGTTCCACCGATGCCATGCGCAATTTGACCCCCCATGCGGTCGATTTCCTTGTGCTAGAATCCCAAGGCGTGATGGCGGCCCAACGGGCGGGGCCTCACACATCCACAACATCATCTCTCTTTTTGATGGACTTGAGCATCTTTTCATATGTTCATATTTATCCATCATGGTTTTGAGCAAAGGATGTTCATAGGTCTCCTTCGAGATAAGAACCTTTTGGGAGATCGTGACAGCAAGGTCAGCTTGTGTAATCATATGAGGTGGATTTATTTGGACATTAGGCTTGTTCTCTTTATCCCTAAAAGTAGATGATCCATTAGTAGAAGTAGGAGGTTAAGTAGCATTGGAGCCTATCTTCCTCTTAACTTCACCCAGTATGGTTTCCCTAAGTGAGTCCAACTTCTCATCTTGCTTTCTCATAAAATTAGCTAGCAGTGTACCAAGATCAATAGGTGGATCAGTAACGTTGTTGATGGTTGTAGGATTGGGAACATTGTTGGCAAATATGATGACCTTTAGGTTGATAAAAGAAAATAGGATATTAGAAATTTGATGATATAACCACTACAAATTGTGATTCAGTGACATGATTTTTAGTAGGGTTTGACCTTGTTTAGGTTCATGATGGTATGATGAATGCATGCATTTATGCATGAATGAAAAAGGTCGCATGATGACAGGATAGTATTAGTATTATAGTACATGGGACCTAAGGTTAACTCCTAATTAATACATGAAGCTTGGTGGTTTTAAGGTTACCCAATGACTAAAGGTGTGATATACCTAACCACAGGTGAATCCTGGAGATTCGAACGGGTCCAACGGTACGTGAAACACTCATTACCTCTACTAGCAAGACTAAAGAGTATGCTTTGGGCTAGATGATTTCACTATCGATGAGGCAGTCCCTAAAAAGGAAGCCCACTTAATGCTACTTTCTATTTTTGTTTTCCTAGAAATAGGGGTGTATATCAGAATGATGCATGAAAACCTTATCTGAAAAGTTTTAGATTAATATAGATTTTACCAAAAATAGCCCTCATTTTAATTTTGAAAAATTTAGTAATCTCCTTAGCGGACTCGCCAGCTGTGAGGCCTAGCCCGAACGCCATCAGCACGTACCTAAGGATTCTAGCTTGAGGAAACCACTCTCCTTAGGTGGATTACGCATTTCAATTTTTGTTTGAGTGCATGGTTCTCACACAGGAAGACCCATAAGGTCCATTCTACTGTAAGTGCATATGTGATTGTGAGTCACCAATTAATCATTACAAAAATGAGGATTTTTAATGGTGATTAAGAAACCAGTTTAGTTAAATCTATAAAAATGTTTATTTTCAGCCAATTGAAAATTGGGTTTTGACCAGTGAACCAAAGTTGGATTCGGAGGCCATAACTTTGGCTTTAAATTGTTTAGAAAATATGACTTTTCTATCTTTTAATTAAAAAGGTTTCATATTAGGTTTAAAAACAATTTTATATATGCATGTCAATATAAGATGATGAATGAACAATTAAAATAGAATATAACATGATGCATGAACATATATACATGAATGACTGAATATAGTACAATAAAGTAAATAAACGATGAAGAAAAATAAAGAACTACTAGGGGTCTCTCCTCTAGCCTAATTGGTACTAGGGAGAGTAAACATCCCCATAAGATAATAAACATATATAATATAAGAAAAATAATTAAAACTAAATACAAGGAAAAATGATACTAAGAGGGGATCCCTCCTCTAACCATGAGGCATGGGAAGGGCATTCATTCCCCTTTGAAGCAATATGTAACAAAATAGACAAATAACCATAATAACAAAGAAAATGCTAAAATAACAACAAAAAGATAAATAAAAAAATAACATATGGAAATAAAATAATAAAATGACCTTAGGACAAAATATGAAAGAAAATGGTTTTTGGATTTAAAGCCTTCGTGACAAGGCTTGCTGACATATCCTTTAAACGGGAATCAAACCCCACACTAGCAGTTAACAACTTCTCATCAGTTCCAGTAAGGAGGACATCATCTACATATACCAAAAATGCAACAAATGTAGGCCCTGTTCCTTTCACAAATGAACAGAAATCATTCACAGACTGAGTAAAACTAAAATTAAGTAATTGAACTGTAAATTCCTTATTCCATTGACGTGAAGCTTGTTTCAAACCATAAAGGGACCTTAACAATTTGCAAACCTTGCCTGGTTTAGCTTTACCATAACCTGGTGGTAGATCCAAATATACTTCTTCTTCCAAATATCCATGTAAAATTGCATTATTCATGTCTAATTGTAACAATGGCCATTGAAAATGAGTAGTAACAGTAAGAAATAACCTTAGTGTGATAGACTTAGCAACTGGTGAAAAACTATCTGAAAAATCCAAACCCTCAATCTGTTTATATCCTTTTGCAACCAACCCTGCTTTATACTTCTCTATACTACCATCTGGTTTGAGCTTAATTTTATATACCCATTTACTCCCAATTGTATACTTACCTTTAGGTAGAGGCACCATTTCCCAAGTATGATTAGCTTCAAGTGCAGATAACTCAGCTTGCATAGCTTGCTACCACTCAACATGCTTACTTGCTTCAATGTAAGATGTAGGTTCCTGTAATTTTGATACTTGTGCAATAAACTCTATTATGCAGGTTTAAAAGCAGATGGTATAGTATAATGAAACACTGGGGGTATGAATGCAGTACGTTTAATGGGATGTGAAATATGAGGCAATGAAATGGTATATTTAATATCAGATGATACAGTACAGGTAAAATCTTTCAGCCCAGTTGGTGGTTGTGTCACTCTAATATTATGTCTAAGGGGTAATTGTTGTGTAACTATTTGGGTTGATGGAATGGATGTAGTATGATATGTTGATGATGATGTGTCATGCATTGGTATAATCTAATTATCTGCTGGTACAGGAACACTTGATGAAGGTGATGGTGAATAAAAAATAATAGGGACATATGTTAAGTTTGAGGTTGGTATAGGACTATTTAAATGATGTTGGTTAGATGTAGCAACTGGGGAAATTGATATAGCAGCATTGATGGCTCAGATTGTGATGTTGGAGTAGAGGTGAGATCAACTGGTATTATAGGAACAGGTAAAGGTAATGTAGGTTTTGTTAAATTTTGGTTAGGTAAATGTGAAAAAGGAAATATATGTTCATAAAAAAGAACATCTCTGGATGTGAACACTTTATGTATTTGTAAGTTATACAATTTATAACCCTTTTGTCCAAGATTATAACCAATAAACATAGACTTTACTGCCCTTGGTTCAAACTTGTCCTTATAAGGAGTTACATTAGTAGCATAATACAAGCTCCCAAAAATCTTAAGGCTAGTCTGGTTTGCTTTTGTTTAATATTTCAAAAGGTGTCTGCCATTGTAAAAAAGGTATAAGTAACCTATTTATTATATATGTGGCTGTTAAGATAGCATCTCCCAAAAATTTCTTAGGTACATGAGACTGAAAAACCAATGCTCTAGCTATCTTTAATAAATGCCTATGTTTTCTTTCCACAATGCCATTTTTCTGTGGTGTATGTGGTATACTTTTCTTATGGATGATTCCTTTTTTGCAAAAAATTTTTGATAATTCCCATTAGTGAACTTTGTCCCATTATCTGTTCTAATGAATTTAGGTATAAGGTGGTATTGTGTTTGTATCATTTGGAGAAAAATGTGTATAGCAGAATAAGTATGATCTTTATGACTCAAAAGGTAACTCCAAATAGCTTTACTATACTCAACTACAATGGTTAAAAAATACCTTGCCCCATTCAAAGAAGGCACCTTATAAGGTCCCCATAAGTCCATACGAACCAACTCAAACACTGATGTATATTAAGTAGTACTACTATTAAAAGGCAATCTTGTTTGCTTTGATAAAGAACAAACATGACAAGGCTTATCTATATAAGTTTTTTTAAATATTTGTAAGTCCTACATGCTGCATCACTTGGTCAAAAAAATTACCCAAACATGAATGCCAAAGCATTATTAAGTCCTTAGATTTTTTTACATTATCAGCAACTACTCCACAAAATTCACAGCAGCAGTATTAACTGCATTAAAACTAATAGGTTTATTTATAATAATCTTGATACAATACTTCAGAGTAACTGATCTTATAACTTCAGGATTAAAACTTGATTTTTCTAAGACATAAAGACCTCCTTCAACTCTCCCAACTGCAAAAACTTCTTCAGTTACAAGGTCTTAAAATATACAAGCATTAGGCAGAAAAAATACCAAGACATGAGTATTGGATAAGAATTTTTTTAACTGAGAACAAGTTAAACCTAAACCCAGGTATATACAAAACACCAGATAAGAACAATCTATTACTGATAATCAAATCTTCAATGCAATCAACAATTTTTGTGGTTCCATTAGGTAAAACAATAGGTTTAGTATGGAATAGTTTTCTAGGATTGTGAAGTTTATCTAAGGAAATGAAAACATGAGTAGATGCACCAATATCAATAATCTAGGAGTCCTCATCAAAACATTTTTGCAAACTTAAAGCATGTTGAGTAATCTTACTAGCAAATTCAATCATTCTTGTAAATTCTTCTGTTGTAGCTTTTTTAGCCTTCGTCAATTTCAACAACTCCTGGTGAATAGCAGCACTAAGATCCTTATCTCCTCCTTGCTCAGTGTCTTCCATAAGTGGAGTATCGATCACTGTTCCAACAAACTTGTCTTATACTTGACCCTTCTGTTGTTCAAAATCCTTATACCATTTAGGTACACCATGCAGTTTAAAATAAGTCTCCTGTGAATGATCACTTCTTTTGCAATGATCACAAAACCTATCTTCCTTATTTCCCTTGACATTTTGAAACTTGTTATTTCCTTTAAAACCTCCTTGAAATTTCATTGCAAAAGTTGTATTATCACCACCAGTTACCACATTTCCAATATTCATCTCCTTCTATTTCTCAATTTGTAAAACCATTGCATAAACTTTGTTCACATCTGGTAATGGATCCTTAATCAAAAACTACTCTCTAATATGTTCAAATGCTTTATTTAGTCCCATAAGGAATTGAATTACTTCAGTTCTATTAGCCTTAGCCACTATCACCCTCGCAGATCCATAAGTACAACAAGGCAGGGGATCCAAACAATTCAATTCATCCCATAAGCATTTCAATTTGTTAAAATAGTCAGACATAGAGCTATTACCTTAAATAGCATTAGTGATATCTTGCTGGATTTGAAATAGCATAGTGTCATTGCTCTGACCATAACGCACTGCTAACTCATCCCATAGCTCCTCAGCTCCAGAAGTATACATGAAAGATCTCACCAAATCCTTAGAAATTGTATTCAATATCCATAAAGTTACCACACAATCCACTCCAATCCACTGCTCAAAATTAATTGAATCTTCACTTGGCCTAGGACATCTTCCACTTATAAATCCTAACTTCATCTTCGCACCAAGCACAATCTGCATTGATCTTTTCCAGGAAAAATAATTTCTTCCTTCCATAGGTGCTGTAACTAATAGCATTCCTAGATGATTTGAGCTCTGTAAATATAGTGGACTTCCATCACTATATACTAGATTTGTATGTTGAGTTGTATGATTCGTCACAGAAGGTGTTGAACTACTCTATGCATCTTTTGGATCTCTAATTTCTACCATTATCAAAATGCTATACCAAACAAAAAAATGTATTACTAAGGGATAAGATCTTTTGGATTAGAAAGGCTCTGATACCATGAACAAAAATGGCGTAAAACAGAAAAATAGAGTATAATGCATGAATAAAAGTAAAATAGAGGAAGAGAATAGCAATTTTATTACATTACTAAAAAAAAATTACACCACTAAATTATATACACAGAAGGAGAAGCTTCCAGTGTATTACAGCTGGTAAGCACTCAAAAATTTCTCCCACCTATTTCAAACTCTAAAACTACACCATTTTTGTACAATAAATTATAACACTTTAATTTTAATAAAAACTCTTTTCTTCTGACCAAGTGTGTAATCCTCATCACACACTTAGTCCCATAAGTCATGAGTGACGTCTAGCATAACATATCACGACTACCTAATTAGAAATGAATGTTGGTGATTATATCCTTGACATTGCATGGACCTCTCGATCATAAATACCATGCACTCGAATCCCTTCATTATGGATTCCCGATCTTGCAAGTGAACAACTCTTGTTCATCACATCTCATGTGAGATCCAATCTATTTGGCTCCTCATGCTTCTAACCTCAGGTACACATTGTCGTTCTTGGCCTTTCACATTAGTTAAATCAAATCCATTGGACCAGTGAGTATGAAGATTTGAACATTGCATAACTCAGATACACATTATCGTTCTTGCCATACAATGTATTTCATACTCACAACATCTTATGCTATACAATGAATTCAAGAAAACAAGTTCGGAAACATGTTCCAAGATTCATTGCTCCAATGGAGAGCTATGACTTAATATTTAACTTTGGAAGATTTTTAGGCCTTATTAAATTAGGTCTCACTTTGCACATTATCCATTTTACATGCATCATATGCTTCATACATATATCTCATATAAATAACAATAAAATGGACAATAATTAACATAGGCATGATCATGGACTTAGGGCTCAATTCCTAGCTACAAGGAATGACTAAGGATTTTAGGTTATCAAATTACAACCATTCGAAGATTACACTAATCTTCATGCTTCAACTAGACATTCTCATGGGTTGAACCTTCTTTTACTCTTGCATCTCCACATCTCGTGTGTAAATAAGTATCATTGGCATACTAAAGTGAGATTACAAAGAAAAGATTGCTCATAGGATCATTGAATTTGAAGTCCTAAACTAGCAATTAATTCTTAATTACAAACCTTTTATATAATAAAAGAATATTACATGCCCCACAAGTCAATTTGTTAAGTTAAAAGTCCATAATCATCCATACATGCGAATACAACACAATACACTAACACATAACTATTATACATTGGGAATGTGTTGAAGAACTTCAACCTTTTAGAACTCTTCCAAACTTTGAATATCTTATATTCATGATTTTAACAACTTAAAATCATCTTTGAAGTCCAATTATGCTCACTAGAAACATTGCTTGAAGGCGTAGAAAAAATCTGAAACTCTTTGAGACTTGATCATTAGGCAATGTGCTATCACGGGCAGTGTCATGGGTCATGATAGAGGCTGTGAGAAGCTACTGTCCTCACTTTCCAATGACAAATCTTTTCACGGGTAGTGTCATGAGCCGTGAGAAGCTACTGTTTCTCTAAGCAATGTCAACAACAATTCATACGGTCTCTCTCACGGGTCGTGATAGCAGACCATAATGCAAGATTTTACAACATTTTTCATAGCATTTGTCTCCAATAAATACACCAACACAACCATGGTTTTGCACAACAAATTGGGTGGCTCAGCTACCACTTAAAGGAAATGCCACATAGTCGCGCAGCAGAAGTAAAAAAGAGAGAGAGAGAGAGAGAGAAAATGAACAAATCGGTAAAGGATTCGGTTTTCGATTTTCAAAACTTTTTCGAAAACTTAACTTTGCAAAAACTCTTTTAACAAAATTAGGTTACGAAACTATTCAAACACTTTGAAACATTGCCATTACCTATGGTTGGAGTATAAAATATTTTCCAAAACTCTTTTAACAAAATCATTAGAAAATTTCAAACTCTTTAAAAATCAAGTTCTATGTTAAAACTTTTTTAACATAGATGGTTTAGTCATTTATCAAAATCTTTGATAAATTTCTAAACCAAGGTTTGAACCCATAACTTCAACCAAGGATATTTCACCAATTTGTGAACAAAACATAAGTTGAACAAAGAAAGGTTTGAAGTAAAAATACCTCTCGCCCTCCTTTGTTAAGCTTTTCAAGTGCGAAGCCTCTAGCTTGAAACATACCTAGCTTTTTTGAAAAGCTTGTTCTCCAATTCTCTTCAATAAGCTTGAATCATCTCTCTCCAGTTAACCAAACTTTTGATCTTTGCTCCTTTACTTGAGAATTTGAGACTTGAGGATTAGTTTTGGACTTCTAAGCTTCCCGACACTCTTTTATCAAAGGATAATAGAAGAAGAGTTTATTCTTGAAGAACTCTTCTTCAAAATAAAATTTCTTTCTCTATTTAGTGTGAATTTAAGCTTTCTCTCTTTAACTCTTTAAGAGTTTCTCTCTCTAGCCCAAGGTTGAAGAAGATGAATAGTTTTTCCTAATCTTCCTATAGTTTGAGTGAGTGGATTGGCTTAGGAAAAAATATGATAACATCCCTTTTAAACTCCATACTTCGCTAATAACTTTTCCTTAAATTAAGGAAACATTTTGGAAAAAATGGTTGCTTGTTCTAGTTAAAATTTGACTAGTCAATTAGATTAAGCATATAATTAGTAGGAATCACCTTTAAACCTTAATTAACCAAATCTAATATGGATTAAACTAACATCTCATGTTAAGCTTAATTATTTTATTTATTTTTCTAAAACCATTTCAATTAGTCGTGCTCATTTGTATCTCATACAAACTATGACATAATTGAAATTACTCCCTTTATGAATTAAACATTAAGACATGCTAGAATCTTTGTAAATTTAATTACATGTTTAATCCAATCATCATTAACAATTAATCAAACTCTTTAATTAATCATTAATATGATAGATACAAGCTAATGGGAATTGCTATATGGTATGTGACTTACTAGGTTCATGTTCTAATTAGTAATGGGATAAAGAAAATTCTTTTCTTCCATTCAAGTGTGTAATATGTTAGCAGTGTATGCCCTAGAGTCTGTACTTTATATATATATATTTGTAATCTTCATCTAATAATGGCTATTGTTATATATGTTTTCATTTAATGATTAGTTTCATTTTAGTGTATTACGTATATATGTTCCTTAAGTTCTATGTAAGAGAATCTATTCTCAAAGAGTTTGAGAATTTGGAGACAAATTCTTTTTATTATAGACTTTAAAGATAGTTCACGGTCATAGGATTATTGGTAGGAACATCATTAATCTGGAGAGACCGTCACCTCTGTTGTCATCCATGATAAGTATGAGATACTTGTTGGTATGG
>CAOJBK014900981.1:0-17349 GCA_948294925.1 Codiaeum variegatum
TCTTAACTTGGAAAACCTCCATTCATTGATAGCTGCAGCTTCCTGCAGTAGCTATCCATATCAAGAAAATCATTCTTGCAATAATAACAAAAACAGACATGATAATTTATCAGGTTTTAACAGTTCACCCTTCTGGTTAATAGCTTCCTTGAACGCGACGCATGCAAATTGTTGAATTGAGAAAAATTATTAGAAAGTTGTCGAAGTGATGCGACTCTAAGTGAATTCCTGGAAAGAAAAACATAAGTTAATGAATATCCCAATTAAGGATTAAACTTCAATACTAATGTGCTGCTTATGGGATGGCAGGATTTTACATGAGAGCCTACTAAAATTTTCTAGTAACCAAAATCAACACAGCAATAAGGTCTCTTGTCCATGGGTGAACAATGGCGGATCCAGGATTTTACCAAAGGGAGTAGTCCATTTATCTAAGAGCAAATTCATACAATATTGTTAGCGAAGCAATTAATTTTTATTCTGAATATACTGATGTAAAATTATAACTTATTAGTGCAAAAAGTATAAAATTTAATGATATTTTTTTAAACAGTAATATCTATTGCGTAGAATGACTCACTTTCTAATTTTTTGAAATTTTATTTCAATATATGTTATGAATGATAGGGAATATAAATTTTTTTTAAAAGGGTGCAATTGTTAAATTACATCTTTCACAAAAAAGAGGGTCCAATTATAATTTAAAGGGGGTTCAATAACTAAATTGTATGGTATTTATATATATATATATATCTCAAAATAAAAGGGGGTCCATGGACCCCCCATATCATGGACATAAATCCGCCTCTGTGGGTGAAGTCACAATTGATAACCCAATCCTAGTACAATTAAGTAGAATAGCAAGAAAAGGGATCACTGTAGCCAGAAACTACCCAGAGCCAAATGTTCCCAAGTAAATTAGTATGATTATGACTGTGACTTACGATGCAGGAGATACTTCAGTTGACTGTTGATCAAACAGAGGATTGCTTGAAGGTTGTGCCTTGTCTGGAAAAGTTGCATTTGCTTTCAAGACTGCATTTCCATAATAGGATGTCAATTAAAAAAAAAACAGATAAAAAGCAGTACACAGTTTATTGCCACAGAGAAATTCTGTTCAAGGGGAACATAAATGCAACTTCCTAGAGGTGAATCACTTTGATTGTCCAATGGAAAAAATTCCCAGGTCACTAGTGGCAGAATAGAGTATATTTAGAATGCTCCATCCTTGATTCATTGAACAGTAAAGTTTCAAACAATTGCAAGGCATCAAAGCAAACATGTATACCCAAAGTCTCATGCCTTGCACAAGGGAAGCAGATTTTTTATGTCACAGTGCCAATATTAATTTCTTTGCTTGGTGGTTAGTCCTGGAAAGATGGACACTAAAAATCTGGCAGTCCCCATGTCAAAATGACTATTGACTTGTCTCCATACAGTAGAGAGGCCCACTACCTTGCAAGTTTGAACACAAATCATTAATAGGAAGAGTCCTATCATCAACATTGCCAGCATCACGCTTGCAGAGATTCCTATAAGAAACTCAATTGAACTCTATTCCTCTTCCATGGCAATTGAAGTCACAGATTGAATCTTGAGAATATATATTCAAGTCCAGTGTTCTCGTTTTTGCCTTTCTTTTTTGCTTTGAATGGAAAAACTCATGTAAGATTTCAATTCTACAAATAAAATTGAACTGAATTTCTAGTAAGAATTGCTCCAACTTGCTGCAAATGGGTATTCCATTTGCAAATAGAAAATTTAAAAGAATTTAATTCTACTTTATCAATTCTCATGTGTGGATCTGATCACTAAAATTCAATGGTTTTAAGTTTTTTTTTTTTTGCCAGAACAATGGTTTTAAGTTTAAAAAATAAGTTATTGTGAAAAGGATTAAATCTTTCAAAAAACAGGATAACTTTGCAATAACTCAATTAATTCAATTCATGCATTTTATAAAGGTAAATGATAATATAAGTACATTAACTTCACCTTTTAAATACTGCAAACAATATAACACTCATGAATTCTGTCACTTCAAAATTTATTCCAAAGACACGAAAGACATTATTATTGTTATTTGAATTTGGGTTCTATTAGCAGAATTCAATTGAATTGAACTTTTCAAAATGTTTTCTCTCCATATGAACTCGTAATAAATTCAATTTACTTTTCATTTAAACTCTTTTTTCTGATAAAACAAGTAACAATTAATAAGAGTAGAACTTTAGGAAACTAAATATAACCTATAAGAGGATCTGTCTAAAGTTTGACGGTACCTTCAAAACATGAGATTGACAAAACAAAATTCATTTAAATCAAATTCTAGGAAAATCATAGTTTCTGAACTGAAAGTGACTTCCAATTCTCATGAAAGTCGAAATTCAAAATCCTAAGCTTCTAGTTGGGCCTTGCAAATCCAAATCATATCTCTACATTATGACAATTCTCACTTGCATATATTTGCTGTCCCCTACACTAGAATATACCATCACCACTTTTAATATCGTGATATGAGCATCTTCATCACCAACTATGTCACAACAACTATCCATCTTCACCAAAACTGCCACAACATAAAGTATCAACCACCAGCAATATCATCATTTAATACTAATGATATCACAATGATGACCATGGCCAAAGCTACTGCCAACATTAGCACATTTATCATCACATAATACCATCCTCAATAATCAGTATACTATGTGTTAATGCTAGCATCATAGCACCACTACCACTGTTAATTATAACTGCGATGTATTTGAAGCTACTAAATTACCATGCTCATTATGTACCTTAAAAAATAACATGTTCAATTTTATAGGAAGACAAGTATGACAAACTCGGATGGAATTACTAGAACTTGCATATTACTTATGTAGGTGTGGAAGGTTTGCTAAGTGCTAGGCATTTTTTTTCCACTTGTAAGCAATCTATTACGTATTTATTAAACTGTTGACAACTCAGGTCCTATTCTTATTTGAATAGGAAAAAAACATAAGTAGACAAAAACATGCAAAGATACACATCACCTATCACTCATCAAATCCTGAAAATCAACTACCATTGAAGACCAGTGTCCCCTTAGCATTGCAACCATCATCTCAAACCAACATCTATCTCCCTAGCCCTTTGATTAACTTTCACATAAACCTCAAAGAAAGCTCAAATTAGAAAGCTCAAAGAAAACCTCAAATTAGCAGTTAGCCAGAAGTTGATTCATCAAAAATGATAATGAAATGAACTTTTCTATTCAAGCTCCATAGATCAAGAGATCAACCCACATATTTGATTAGCATAAACCAACTAGATAAATCTCCCAAATTTTTGAATGCCATAGAATCTATTAGTCTTCCAACCGTACAGCCCCTGCTTCCAAAAAGTTATAGATATGCCAAGCCATAGGTAAAAGTTTTTTTTTTTCCAACGTATGTTACAGTTGCTCTTTCAGCCACTTGGCTTAAGATACCAAACAGTACTTTTGCCAAAAGCAACACAAAGAAGAGCTACGGAAAGGACCATAAGTGGGTTGAGGTTGCACCTCTTCTTTCTATAAAATTGACACACTCCTAATTAATCTTCTTTGGACTCAAATCTAAAGTCTAAATATTCATATTGAATTAATTTTAAATTAAAAAAAATAATGCAACAAAATGAATAATTCTTCAACCTTATACTTATACACATTGAGTATTAGCAAATACCATGAATATGGCAAGGATTTTGAGCTTTTGAGCAGCAACTTTTGCATGACTGGTAAGGACACCTGCATAGGTAGCTCAATTTATGAAAGGTAGCAACCAAAGGGAAATATATTAAATCATTTTAGCATACATGCATGCTTGTCTAATATATAGATATAGATATACATAAACACACACACACATATATATATTTATACATCATGATGAAGATATGTGACATGAGTTCATAGTTCCTGCCACATTTACTACAATCAAAATACCTGTCCACAAATAGTTTCAACTATCAGCCGCTATATAATATTGAGCTAGGAAGCATTAGTGTTTCTGAATTCCTACACAGATTATATAATTTTGATTCTGAATGTATACTGACTGGATGTGTGAATCAGATTCAGCTGGTTGCTGAATTTAAAGCCAGCTTAAAGCTCCATAGAGTGTGAAAACATTATACAAGCAAGCTGGGATAAGGCTGTCTAACAGAATAACAACATACATGGGCAAACCTTTGACAATCCAATAGTCAGTATACAGCCATGACTAAATAATTGGTAGTAAAGTTATTTGAAACAGCAGATGTTAGGTTGAGAAAACAAAAATCTAGTTAAAGCTACAGAATACAGTTATTTTTCACACCCATTTATCATCCAATGCAGAAAATGACCATTAACATTAGTTTAGTAATTTAGAAAGATATTAATATCTATTTCTCAACCTCATTCGTATTCAATTGTCAAGATTCCCCCATGCAACTAAATTATTACCCACACACCCAATCATAGCCTAATGGTGAGAGGATATATAACTGATTACCCCTTCTCTCCTATTGCTAAGAAAAAGAATGTACCATTTACATGCTTGTGCTAAAGAAAAGGGTTCTAAGTACTCATACTCAAAAACACATGTCCAACAAACCAAGGGTACTGTCCACTTCATTGGTAGTGCTAGTCTGGCATGAGTGTGCCTATGGCCAACTTTTAATTTCATCAAAAGAAAGGAGGAACTTAGAACTGCCACTTAGTTTTCAACCAAAGAGTGCATTATATTAGAACCATCAGAACTACAATGTTAAGTTCCACAGTTGGAATTTGGAAAGTTTATGTGCACAACGGAAATCCTAAAGCTTTCGAACCATTATAACCTATTCTTGTGATCCCCCAACATCCATGAATTTATCCAAGATAAACATTACAGTAGTCTACTTTTCCCAAATGATAGAACCACAGGTTCCACAATTCGATAACAGACCTTAAAGAATGTTGAAAATCCTCAGTCATAAAGGACAATTCTAGTACCTAAAAGCCTTACTACGAAAAAATCCTTCTAATAATGCTAGGGCATAGGGTCAATATCATATAAATCAGTTGAACTAACTAAACCTACAAAAAAACCGAACAATCTCCGACGCCGTGTAGACAGTATGTATAAAAAAGTTACCTGGAGCGAGCGACGTTGCCGCACTGAATGCACTTAGGTTTGTTGAGACCACGGAGAGTCTTGGGAGGCGTGTCCGTACGATGTGGAGGCAAGGTGATGGCAGTGTGACCAGCATCGGAGGTGGAAGTGCTTAGAGCTGGAGATGGAGCCGCCATGAAGGTAAGGAGAGGTTATGAGGCCAGAGGAGGCTCTGGCAAGTATAATTCGAAATTTTTGTAAGGAACGGCTAGGTGTCAACGGCGGTGACTGCTGGTGGTGGACGTCCGGAGTCTGTCGTTGTGGCCGTTGAGCGGAGGTTGGGTTTGATTAGGTTGAGGGATAACAATAGAAATGGGCAAATTTTATTTGTAGAAATGGGGTTTTAGTATCTTGGTTTTGTTTTTGGACTGGATTTACCCATCTGCCTTCGTATAATTACTATTACTATATTATATTATACTATGTACTTACCGTTAGGTTCAAAAAAAATATATCTGTTACTGTTACCTCCAAAAAAAAATTACTTTGAACTGTTAAATGATCCTCATGTTTTTTCTATAACTTCTAAACTTCGTTATTAAATATATTTAATTGATCATTTTCATTGATGAAATGAATCAAAATTGAATTAATAAATCAAATTAATTTATCCATATATTTGAAAAAAATACCTTCACAATCATAAAATCAAATTAACCATACAAACATATCTGTCTTTAAATAAATTAATTTTATTGTGTGTTTGAGTTAAAGAATAAATTTTGCAAATTGCCTTTTATTTAAAATAATTTATTTATTAAAAATATACCTTTTTTTATAACATATATATTAGTTTTTAAAATATATATATATATATATATATATATATATCTATTAGTTAGGTTAATTTCAAACTCTTAAATCAAAATAAAATATTGTATTTTTTTTAACTAATCCAAAATATTTAATTAAATTAAGTTAATTGTGTTTCAATATTGAATCGGCTCGATTGGGCTCATAATGATCCAAGAAAATATTTGTACGTGTTTTTTTTCGAAATATTGAGAAGGAGATTATTTAAAAGTTCAATCTTAACCTTTTACATGTCAATCCAGATGTGTAAATTTATATAATGACTTTATAATATAATAAATATATTGACATTAACTTTAATTTTAGATTATCTTTTATAATATGAAAATAAATAATATTATTTTATCTCAAAACTCTAATAATCATTGTAGATATATTTAGATTGATGGAAGGACAATTGGCCTCCATAATATGCAAAGCACAAAAATTTTAAAATGAAAAACATAAAAATTTAACCACAGAGAATAATTGGCTCCTTTATTTTATTCAAAATTTAAATATATCCTTTTTTTTAAATTAAACTAACCATACTTAAATTAGAAATAAAATTCCAATTAATCAACTTAACTCAACAAAGCCTTAATCACAAGTTAATTGGAGTCAGCTATATTGATTCGTTTTCTCCACTCGGGACGATCGTGAACTATATTATCAGAAATGTTTAAAAATTCAAGATCACATTAAATTACTCTGCTCCAAGTTAGTTTAGGTCTACCCTTCCCTTTTTTTACTCACATTTACTTTAAAGTGCTCTAATTTTTTAACCGGTGCATATAAAAGTCTACGCCGCACATACCTGAACCATCTTAGTCTCCCTTCTATCAACTTGTCTTTTATAGAGACAACTCCGACTTTATCCCTGATATACTCTTTACGGACTCTATCCATTCTAATATGGTTGCACATCCATCTTAGCATACTCATTTCTGTCACACTCAGTTTAAAGACTTATTGTACTTTTATAGACAAACACTCACTCTCGTACATCATAGCGGGGTCTTACCATAGTATGATAAAATTTTTCTTTTAATTTATATGGAATCTTTCGATCACATAATACTCTGTAAGCACTCCTCCATTTCATTTCTCCCACTTTGATTAGACGAGCAATATCCTTCTCACAACATTTATTCTCTTGTAAGATAGATTCTAAATATTTGAAATGTGTGCGTTTAGATATAGTAACGTCTTCTAAACACACGTCTATCTGCTCATTCCTACTACCTTCACTAAATTTCAATGCATATACTCAGTCTTTTTAAAACTAATTTTGAAGTTTTTCGCCTCCAAAGCACTTCTTTATTGCTCTAGCTTCCCCTCAACTCCTTTTCGAGTCTCATCTATGAGCACTCTATCATTCGCAAACATCATACACCAAGAGATTTCCACTTGTATATCCTTTGTCAATTCACCCATAACAATATTGAAAAGATAAGAGTTCTTGATATAATCCGATCGTGATAGAAAAGTCCCTTGTATCACCTCCGGCCGTACGCACACTACTAACCGCCCCATCATACATATCCTTAATTACTTGAATGTATCTAACTAACACATTCTTACGTTCGAGAGCCTACCATAAAATATCTCATAGCATTTGCTTTTTCCAAATCAAATAAAATTCTAATTAATGTTGCTAAAAAGCTATAAACGGTCTCACAATATCAAAGTTAAAAATACAATATATCAACTTAATGTCTATAAATTTAATAATTCAATAACAACTAGAATATTCATAACATTAATCCTGTTACATACTAATAATTTTTACCTGATTCGATATCTCCATCGAATTTAATATGCATTGTACAAAAGTAAAAATTAAAAAAAAAAACTACAATAAGAACCAAGACAACGAAAGATAAAGTGTCATACTAAGACGATAAAAGTCTAAATCACAAACAAAATAAAGTTAAATTCTAAATTCATAAATAAATATATAGAAGTAAAATAAATGGTGGTTTCATGCCAAAAACGATAAAACAAAAAAAAATATTCATCCTTGCTCAGGGAAGAAGAGAGATGGCTAAACAAATTGTCGAAAGAAAAGGCCGCTCAAATTTTAGAAGAATTACACCAATTATTATTTAATCCTAATTTATGAGATATAAAAATAAATATTTAAGTTGATTTAATTATGGTAAATTACTAGTGTCTTTAAAATATGGTCAAATTTATTATTTTATTATCTGATTTTAAAAAATGACGTGATGAGTTTTTATGATTTGACTTCATCATTACATTTAGTCATTTCTTACATTTTTACAGTTAATTACTTATAAGAGACTAAACTATCATTTATTTATAACTAAATTTTCTATTATACCTAGTTATTCTTTAATTACTCTTTTCTCTCTCTTCCTCTCTCTTTCTTGGAAATTCAAGAAATAAATATATTAATTCTTTTATTTCATCGTTCATACGTTATCCTTTTTTTTTCTTTCTATATTTTGCTTCTAATTTCCGTTCTTTTTAATTATTTTCCACTTTCAATTTTTTCCAATTTTCATTATTGTTTACAATTCCCCTTTCTCGTACATCTTTAATAAATTTCCAGAAATATTGAAGATTGAACATCTCTTTCCATTGTTTTCATTTTTCATTTTAGTTTCCATCTTTTATTTCTATTTTCTTTTTCCTTTTTTTTAATTTCCATTAATTTTATGATGTGAATGTCCTTCTTTGTAGGAGGCAGCTTCTTGATTGCTTACAAAGTGTATTGAAGGATTTAGTGATAGAAAGGTCTCCAAAGTAATCAAAAATTGGTTTTAAGTAAAAATATATTTTTTAACATCCACATGTTACAAGCATTTCTTCTTTTTATTTTGGATTGGTAGTTTTTTTAACTGTTATTTTTTTGTGATTAACATTAGTTTACATTATTTTAAACATCATAAAGATACAAAATGAAACGAATGATTACTATAGATTCCACGGTGAATGACAAAAAAAAACTGATGAAATAGAACACACTCAAAAAACTTCAAAAAGAACATTCAATCCAGTATCCATCTTCTCCATATGGAAAAAGTAATGGGAAATGCAATGACATGAACAATGGATATAATTTTGTGATTCTTTCAAGCTCTCCTGATTTGTATTCGATGACTATATCTCTACCTTCTTCAAATTGTCCTATTTCACCTACTATTAAACCCCAAATATCATTTGTTGTAGATTAATCATATTGTGAAGTATCACCTTTATGTCTTCCAAATAATTTTAATTTTAAAGGGACAATATTAGTATCTTGGAATCTATCTCTAACTATTCTGAAAATTTGGACTAATATATTTGTGTTATTAAGCATAATCATCAAACCTTCGACAATTTCAGGATTCAACGAAGTAGAATCATCTTTGGATTGAAATGCTTTTAATTTATTTTCTACTTCATTTTCGGTGTCATATATATAAAGTTGTGAAAATTTTGAAAATTCTCCTTCTGGAGGAAGTAAAGATCCCATCAAATTATGTATTTGTCCACTAATTTTAAGCATTTTTAGTCTTGGAGTTTTATTCACCTAATGCTGGACATTGGATCCAAATTAAGTGAAAGCAAACATTAAATTATATGCCCTTATGTTCTCTTTAAATCCATTAAGTGAAAGTAACTTATTTAAATATTCTGGAGTCTTTTTAGAAAGTGGGAGTGATAATTTTCCTTCTTGGCAACACAAATTATATTTCAGTGTTAATTTTTTCAATTTTTTATTTACTCATTCTTCATACAAAAATAAAGCTCCACAATACTCACAGTTGTATGATTTCTCTCCAATGGAACTCAAACTATTCTAAAAGAAAACCCATTAGAAATCGCGTTTCGATGAGAGCTTTTTATGCTTATCAAATTCAAAATCATTTAAATCAAGAACTAACATTATTAAAGGGTGGAAGATTATTCCAACAAAATGTCGTTGATGCTTATGCCTCAGTAGAAGAAGATAGATTATATTATATTATAAGAAATCAAGAAAACTTGAGATATGAGATTTATACGAGAATTTATGATGCTATTGTAAGAGGAGATACTAATAGAGAAGCGATAGGAAAAAGAACAATTTTACCTTCAACACATACTGGCAGCCCTAGATACATGCTCCAAAATTACCAAGATGCAATGGTAATATGCAGACAATATGAAAACCTAGATATTTTAATCACTTTCACATGTAATGCTAAATGGCAAGAAATTACTAAAGCGCTAAGTGTAATACGTGGCCAAAAAAGTGAAGATAGGCCCGATATAATAGTTCGAATGTATAAATTGAAATTAGACCACATGATAAGATTCAACAAATCTGGAATGCTATTTGGAACTATCATTGCAGGTAAACATTTACAAATAAAACTTCCTTTAATATTTTCCCATAATTACTTTTTTATTCTTACAATAAAAATACTTTTCCCAGATATGTATACAATAGATTTTCAAAAAAGAGGATTGCCTTATAGCCATATTCTCATATGGCTCCACCCAATTGATAAATGTTAGACTCCTGATGATTTCAATTCCATTATTTCAACTGCAATTCCAAACAGAGCTTCAAACCCTACAGGATATGATATAGTTGCAGAATTTATGATGCATGGTCCATATGGTCTAACAAACTTAGAAGCACCATGTATGAAAAATGGTATGTACTCCAAAAATTCCCAAAAGATATAAAGAATGAAACTATAATATAAGAAAATGGGTTCGTTAGATATAAAAGAGGAGATACACCTGATTACGTTATGAAAGAATATAAAATTAGACAATAGATATGCTATTGTATATAAAAAAAACTTTGTGTATGAGAAATCATGCTCATATTAATTTGGATGCATGCTTTTAATCAATGCAAATAAAATATCTGTTTAAATACATTAGTAAAGGCCCTGATAGAATTACAGCTATTATAGAAGAAAATGTTTTTGTAGAAAATAATTCAGGTAAAATAAAATATACCAAAGTAGATGAAATTAAAGCTTATTTAAACTATTATTTTATCTCCTTATGAAGCTATATGGAGATTATTTGAGTTTAACATTCATCATAGGGAGCCAGTGGTTGAAAGATTATGTGTACATTTGCCATTGATGCACAATGTTACATTTCATGCAAATCAATCTTTAAATTCAGTAGTTAATAGACTAGAGGTAGAAAAAACCATGTTCACTAAATGGATAAAAACTAATCAAATATACCATAAAGCTCAAAAATTAACATATTAACAATTTCCAACTAAATAGGTATGGAATCATAGAGATAAAATCTGAACACCGAGAAAAAGAGGAAAAGTTATTGGAAGAATAGTTTACATTCACCCAAGTTTAGGAGATCTTTATTTCTTGAGAATGATTCTTAATTATAAAAAAGGAGCAATAAACTTTCAAGATTTACGAATCATTAACAATATTGTTTATCCAACTTATCAAGCAACATGCCGAGCTTTAGGTTTATTAGGTGATGATAAAAAAAATGGCATGAGGATATTATTGAAGCATCATAATGGGCAACATCATATGAATTGCGCTAATTATTTATAACTATGCTTTTATTTTGTGATGTTGCAAATTCAAAAGCATTATTAGATACTCATTGGATGTTATTTTCAGATGATATAGTTTTTAGATTGAGGAACTTATTTAAAAATTTTGATTTACAAATTCCTGAAAAAGACTTATATGATAATGTGATTTATGAATTAGAAAAACTTTTGAATCAGAGTTGCTCCTCTTTAATAAATTTTCAACTTCATATGCCTTGCAGATCATTGGTACAAAATCTAAATAATAAATTACTCATAGAAAAATTAAGTTATGATATAACTTCTTTAAAGTAATTACATATTCAATTTGTTAAAAATTTAAATAAAGGACAAAAAAATATATAATGAGATCATAAAAATTGTAAACCGAAAAAAAGGAATTTTTTTTGTTTATGGTCATAGAGACATAGAAAAGACATTTATGGAAAATCATTATAAGTAAGATAAGATTTGAAGGGAAATAGTTTTAGCAGTAGCATCATTTGGAATAGCTTGTTTGTTATTACCAGGTGGCCACAGTGCTCACTCATGTTTTAAGATACCTTTGTTAGTAGACAATTATTCAACATGTCAAATTAAAAGAGGAACACAATTAGCTAAATTATTAAATGAAAGAACTTTGATTCTTTGGCATGAAGAACCTATGAATGATTGTTTTTGTTTTGAAGCATTGGATAAATCTTTAAGAGATGTATTGGACAATGGATCTCCCTTTGAAGGTAAATCAGTACTTTTAGGTGGTGATTTTAGACAAATATTACCTGTAAAACCAGACAGAATGAAAGAAGATATTGTAAATTCAAGTATTAATAATTCTTATTGTAAATTCAAGTATTAATAATTCTTACTTATGGTAAAAAAATTAAACTCTTTATTTTAAAAGAAAATATGAGATTAAGTAGCAATAATTTAAATGATGAAGAAAAAAAAATACATCAGTTTTCATAATGGATTTTAAATATTGGTAATGGAACAGTTGAAGGCATTAGAAATCCAAATGAAGAAGATGCAACATGAATTAAGATTCATGATGAATTTCTTATAGAAGATACTAATAATAATATCCCTAATATTATTTAATGTACATATGATAATTTTGTAGAAAATTATAAAGATATAAATTATTTGAAGGAAACAACAATCATAACTCCTACAAATCAAATTGTTGAGGAAATAAATGCATACATGCTTTCTTTGGTTCCAACAGAAACTAAAAGCTACTTTAGTTTTGATTCGATTTGCTCATCTTTAGGTAATACATAAGAACTCGAATTACTATATCCATGAAAATTTTTAAACACATTAAACTTTAATGGAATTCCCTCACATGAATTAACTTTAAAAGTTGGAGTTCCCATCATGTTATTAAGAAATCTGAATCAAGCTTTAGGATTTTGTAATGATACAAGATTAATAATTACTCAACTTAGTACTATAATAATAGAAGGGAGAATAATAATAGGAAGAAATATTGAAAAAAAAGTATTTATTCTAAGAATTATATTAACAACACATAAAATTAAATGGCATTTTACCTTCAAAAGACGATAATTTCCAGTGAAAGTTTGTTATGCAATGACAATTAATAAGAGTCAAGGCCATCCACTTAAAAAAGTAGGTTTTTATTTACCAGATGATGTTTTTAGTCATGGCCAAGTTTATGTTGCTCTTTCACGTGTTACATCTTCTTTTGGATTAAAAATATTAATAAAAAAATAGAACAAATACCTGAAGGATATACCAAAAATATTGTATGTAAGGAAATATTTCATAATCTATCAAAGGTTTGAATTTTACTTTTTCTTTCGATTTGTTTATATGCTATTTCACAAATTTTTTCCCAACATTTATATGTAACTATAATATCTTAAGTAGAAATTTCTTTTCTTTTACAGACATATTATGGAGATTACACCTCTTTGTGCTTTGACACCAATGGAACCAGTTGAAATGATAAGAGTCCATTTGTCCAGAATTTGGAGAACTAAAAGTATCATGACCAACAAATTAATCCGCTTTGATTGTTTATTAGTGGATCAAAAGGTATTGTTACTTTCTAAATACCATTAACTTTTTACCTTTTAAATTTAATAGTTATCCCTTTTTTTTCATTTAAATACAATAATAAAATGATATAATTCAAGAAATGATTCCCAAATACAATTAATTTTTCAACTTTTATATATAATACTTAACCTTTTTTTTAATTTTTTTAAAATTTAAAATACAATAGCAGAATGATGCGATTTAAGCAACAATGAAACCATCTGAAACTAATTTCTTCGCTACCAAACTCAAAGTTGGTGTTGTCTATGACATTAGCAACTTCTTTGTAACAAATAACAAAGAAATACAGAAAATTGTTCCTCACCTATGCATATTAGCATTCGATAAAGCTACAGTGTTTCTTAGACATGAAGACAGCCAGCCAAAAATTCCTTTACATAGGTTTTACTTTCTACATTATGATGATCTTGAGAATTGGATTGATGCAAACAACTTACTTACTAGTATTATATCACATATCAATTTTAATAAAACATTCACATTATATATAAATAGATCACATATAATTTCTAATAGTATATAATATGACATTATCTTTCTCTTTTGTTTATAATAAGATGTCATTGGCCAATTATTGACCGTTAGAGGAATCAATGAAGCTTATATTGGCTACAGACTTGAGCAGAAAAGAAGCTTGACAATTCAAAATTTATAGTAAGTTTTTTAATATTTAATTTTCTTATTATATTATTTAACTCTTTCATAGTGTTTCAAATAACATTACAGAGAAAAAAAAATTGAATTTCACATTGTGGAGCAATTTAGTAAATGAATTTAATGAAGACATGGTCAAATCATCAACTAAGCTGGTGATAATGGTCTTTGCAGCAATGACAGTGAAATAATATATGGGTATACATTAAATTAAATTATTTAAATAATTATAAAAAATTAGAATATTGCATCTTTTTTATGATTATATTTTTCTTATATTCATTTCTTAATTAAGAAAAGCTTATGTTGGTAGTTCTTCTTCAACAATGTTTTTCTTCAATCCTGAAATCCCAGAAGTTTATGAATACAAGTTGAGGTAATAATCATTATTATTCAAATCATTCTTACGATCAATTACTTTTGAAATATTAAATTTTATATTTTTTTACTAATTTTTGTTGTACTCACTAGGTTCCAAACAAATTTTCAACATGTGGAATTTGAACTTCAATTAGACAACCCACTACATACAGATAAACAAAAAATGATTAATAAGAAAAAATATCTGAAATTTTCACTTTAAATCCATATTCAAATAAGGTTTGAGTTACTTAATACTTATAAACAAAACTTGCTACACCAATCTCTTCTAAATATATGATTAGTATTTAATTATGTTTGTAGGATGTTCGCTTCACTTGCAAAGCATCCATCGAAGACTTTAACCTATATCAAGGATGATGGTACAATTCATGTCCAAAATGCACTACACAAGTAAAAGAATATGGAACCTATTGGTGCTACAAATCTCATGGAAAAATTCAACATATTGTTGTGCCATGATAATTATTAGTATCATTCTTTCACTTCAAATTTCATATGAAAGTTTGTAATCACTTTATTCTTTTTATATATGCATAATATAATCAAAATTTTCAACTCAACTATGCCAAGGAAAAAAAATGACCCAAACCCTTTTAAAATGTCTTTATTACAATTAAAATATTAAATGGTATTGTACAAATATTTTCTAAAGTCTTAATTCTTATAGTATTAATGTAGGTATAAGTTAAATTGCATACTAGAAAATGATACTGGAATAGTGAATGCCACCATTTTCGGTCGAATAGCAGAATGACTAATTGGAAAAATAGGCCGGGACTTGACAATGGTACAAGCTTATAATGACCAGCAATATCTGCCCCCATATATTGATAAACTAAAAGGCTCAATAAAGATTTTTCAACTCTATTTCGGGTAGCAAATAACTAGTGACAAGACAAATTTCATAGTCTCCAATATTTATGATGAAACAAGTAGCTCATCTTTCTCATCTCCCGACACATCTCCCACCTCTTTTGACACATCTTCTGTTGAAGCAGGAAGCAAAAGAAAAATAGTCAAGTAACATATACCTAAAGTTTATTTCTTCTTAAAATTAAAAATTCAAGCTCTAATATCTTAGATTAAAATTATGGAATAATTGTTTAACCATCACCTCGCTTAGATCTAGATACCTTCTAAGAGTTGTTGCCCCACATTAAAAAATGCAAAGACTATTCATGACCTGTGTCTAACAAGTAAACAAACATTAGAATGTGTCCTTGAAATTATCCAGTATAGATGGAGTACACATTGCTAGCTATGCAAATTTAATGATTTTTCAATCATGAATTACAATTTCTATGTTATATTTTTGGGTGTGTGAAGTTAATTTTTTGTCCATTTTAATGTTTTGTTTTGTTTATCTAGATTTGTTGTGTTGATTTTTTTTTAGTATGCAACTGAAGAATAAGAAATTTGAAGGGGAAAAGTTTAACGGTTTAATTAGTTATGCATTATCAATTTTTTCTTGCAAATTTCTTAAACTTCATACCTAAGAATTTAAACTTGAAATTTTGATTGCTTAATTATTTATCAAAAATTAAAATAACCTCTTTTATTTTATATTGATGTTCTTTTGAGGATATAATTTTTTTATTTAAAAATCATAAAGTCTTCGGTTCTTTTAGCGTTTAATCAATAGTTAATTTGTAACTATATTTAATTTATGGCTTTTGTTCTCTGCAAAAGTTACTGCTTTCTACCCTTATATTCTTTGCTACTTGAATATAACTACTTTGATGGTTAATTTGCATTTCATTTTGCCTAAATTTGATGGTTAATTTCTCTTTTATTCAAATCTATCTTCATAGTCCTCATTTTTACTACCTTATGGATAACATTTATAAGTAAATAAACATTTAATATATTAATTTACTTTCTTTTCTTTTACAATGACAAAAAAAAGTACAAGAACCAAAAAAGCAAGATAGTCTTCTATAATATAAATAAATTATGCAAAAGTTCAGCACAGATGTTTTTAAGTGTAAGATGTAGAAACAACATTCTAGCACACTTATATTAAGACATCTTTTAGATGTCTTAATGTGAAAAATCATTTTATTAATTGTCCTAATACTTTTTTATATTAAGACAATTATTGTAAATATTAAAAAAATGTTTGTAAATATTTAGTGTAATATAAATACTTGGTGTAATGTAAATACTAAAAAAAATGTAATTATTGTAAACCTTTTTATAATAACTCTTCTATACAGATGTTACATGAAGTAGCGAAGTGCAAGCTGCTATTGCTCGTTTCTTCTACAGCTAATATTTATAGGGGTTTTTTTCACTTGACTTTTTTTTTTCAAAAACAAAAGGTTTAAGAAAAGATTAAATAGAAAAATAAACAAATATATGATCAACAAAGAATGTGAACAACTATGAAGCATGTACACAGACACGGGAGACGTACACGATACGATACGGACACAGGGATATGTCAATTTAAAATTTTTGAGGATACGACACGAGGGGAACAAGTGTTTAACATGCTTAGACTTAAAGTTACATGTTATCTGACATATACATATAATCTTTAGACTTAAGGTGACATGTTATCTGACATATTAGTGGATATGGTTTGTTACTGCTTATATACCAATGCTAGTCACGTATTGGTATATGGCATGTGGTGGCCATAACCAGTGGTATGTTGGGATAAGTGTTTAACCAAGAAAGGATTCATTAACTTGGGTAACCAAGGAAGGACTCCTATGACTTCTGGTTGTTCTTGAT
>CAOJBK014902442.1:0-12952 GCA_948294925.1 Codiaeum variegatum
CCTGTCTCTCTCTCTATCTCTGTCTATTTTGACATACTTTTATATTTAAATTTACTGATCCGTTACTGACCCCTAAATTGGGTCAGTAACCATATATTTTACGCGCTTTTTTTAGAAAAAAATTAATTCCCGCCCAGTATTACCGATCCCAATTACCGATCAAAAAAATGTGTCACTAATTACCGACGCAATTAATTAGTCAGTATAATTTGGCAGGATTTCGAATAATTATTTCCTTCCAATTTTGTGATCAATTACCGACCCAAAAAATGGGTCAGTAATTTACTGACCCATTTTTTGGGTCGGTAATTGGTCAGTATAATCTGGTGGAATTTCGAATAATTATTTTCCTCCAATTTTGTGACCAATTACCGACCAAAAAAATGGGTCAGTAATTTACAGACCCATTTTTTGGGTTGGTAATTGGTCAGTAATTAATTAATTTAATTTTTTTCCAATTGCATCACTATTTGGTCGGTAAGTATACTGACCCAAAAAATTGGATCAGTAATTGGGGTAGGTAAAACTGAAATTTCTTGTAGTGATTCTACAATTCTAGAACCTCTTTCAGTGCAGTAGAATCTATAACCTGTAGAATGATATGGGTATCTAACAAAAAAGTAAAGAGTTGATCTAGAATGCAACTTACCTTTAATGATATTATGAAGGCGTACTTCTAAAAGGAAACCCCAAACTCGAAGGTGATTCAAACTAGGTTTCCTTTTGGTCCATAATTCAAATGGCGCTTTAAGCACAAACTTGCTAGGAGCTCTATTAAGGATACATAGTGCTTTTTCATAGCCTCTCCCCAAAGATAGTTCATAAGATTAAACCTTGACATCATACTTTTGGCCATTTCATTTAGTGTTCGATTTTGCCTTTCAGCCACACCTTTCTATCCTGGACTACGGTGGCATAAAAGACTGTGTTACTATCCTACAATCTTCTAAGTATTTGGCAAAAGGATCTTTTTCTTATCCACTTACACCTTTTTGACATAATACTCACCACCTCGTTCAAGCCTAACAATTTCGATAACTTTTCCCAATTGTTTCTCAACTTCAGCCTTGAAAATCTTAAATTTGTCACGAGATTCAGATTTTTCTTTAATCAAGTACAGATACCTATAACGAGAAAAATCATCGATGAATATTATAAAATACTTATTATTGCATATTGTAGGTGAATAAGGTCCACAAATATCTTTATGAATAATATCTAAAAGACCTAAACTCTGAGTAGAATCTTTTTTTCTAAACTCCGATAAAGCCACATAAGCACAGATGACCAAATTTTGAATTTGTGACTTAATTTTTCAAAATTGATTAGTACATGACCTGATCTGCCAAAATCTAAAGTTCGTGATAAATACAATGAAATTGATAGTTGATTATTTTTTTTAGATATACAATCCACATATTCAATCAATTTGAATATTTTCAATTATATAAAATCCAATTAAACTCTAAAATTTTCCCTTTGAATTTGATGAGAAAACCCAAATTTGTTCTAAGAATATGCAAAATCTTTATTCCGATATCAAATGTTAGCAATATCTCTACATATAATGAGCTTACTTTTACTCATTAAGAACAACAAATTACAACTATTAGGTGAATTATAAATGAAAATTCTAACTATAAACAACTTTTAATCAATTCATTCAAAAAAACTATGAAAAAAAATTAAATTATTAAATTCAATTATATTCTTCATTATTATATTTGGAACAATTATGTAACAGAGTTGCTTTCTTTTTTTTTTTCCAAAATTACTACGAATATAATTAATATAGAAAAAAATAAAACAATTAAAATTTAAATTTTTATATTTTATGTTGTCACCAACCAACAATGCACTGATACATAATTTTGGTGGTTATAAAATGATCCATAATTTATGCGTGTAGTTACAAAATGCCCCATATTGATGATTAAAATTAAAATTTTTAATATAATAATAATTAATTGTGAAAAAAATATAAAATAAGTAAAAGGAGAAAAATGTTGGGTTGGGTTGAGAGAGAGAGAGAGAGGGCATAATAAAAATATTTTTGTTATTGAGAGAGTGAGAGAGAAATAAAAATATTTCTGTTATTGATATTGTTTTATAACTTATTTAGTGGAGTCAGAATTCAAATTTTAAAAGAGCCAAATAATACATTGTAAATAACTTTTTTATGCAAGTAAAATTTATTGCACTTTGAAATATAAGAACACATAAAATAAGAGTTTCAACCTTAATTTAAAGTTAAATTCTAATATAATATCTAACTTGAAAAGAAATATTAATTATTAATATCCTAAACAAATATTTCAAAAACAAAAAAAAAATCAATTAAATATGCTACAATTTGATTGTTAAATTACATATAGCAAACCAAAATTTATTAGCTAGTTAAGGCATGATGATCTCTTGTCAAGATTGAAAAAATTAATAATATTTTAAATTTAAATCTAAAATTTAGTGATTAAATTAAAACATAACAAGAAACTTTTTTTATCATTTTGATAATTCTTTCAGACATCAAATTTACCTAGATGCACAAAGATAATTCATTTTTTTCTTTTCTTAAATTAGCTACCAAAAATATTTCAAAAAAAAAATTAGCTACTAAAAATATTCTTTATTACTTTTTTTTTTGTATTTTACATAATTTTACTAATTATATTTTATATCATAAAGCAACCAAAGAAAACGGGATCAAATAAGCTAAATTATGTTCTTAAACTTTTATTGTGAGCGGTTTCAATATTAAATAGACTATCAACTAAAATATATTACAAATTTTGTAGGGCTAAAATCAAATAAATTTATAAATATCATATGAAAATTTTATTCTCAAAAAGTATGTAGGGATCACCACTCTCACTTACCCTTTAGATTTACTCCTAAATTGATCTCATTTGAAAATTTTACATATTTTCATTAAAATATTGATTTTAACTACATTCAATTCTACAAATTGAATTTATGGAACTTTTAATGTTAAAAAATATAATCTTTTTAAAATATGAAACTCGAAATAAATTTAAAATATTTTATGTAATTTATTTGTTTTTTTTAAACTATATTTAGTTGTTTCATTAGGGTTCTAAAAGTATTTTTACTAATGGAATTCACTAAAAGGAAAATAAAAAAGTGCATCATGTTATGACTTTGGTATAGTATCTAACCTAACTTCAAAAGATTTAATGAAAAGTTTAATATTTTAATATTTGAAAGTGCATATAATAAATTAATTAATACACTATTTTGCATCATCCTCATTGTCATATTAATATATTTTTTTTGAGGAACATTATCATATTAATTAACCGCAAATCAAAATGACAAAATGCATTAAGTAATTTCATTGTTTAATCTATCCTATACTGACAAGGACATTATTAGCTATTTCAATATTCAAACATGTCCTATAATAAATTTTACTTAATTCTACAAGTGGGTTTCAATTTTTTTAGTTTTTAGTTTCTTCGCCTAAATGGATGAAAATTTTATTAAAATCAAGTGGGTTTTTTTTTTTATATTTTAATAAAATTTTCATCCATTTAAGCGAAGAAACTAAAAATTAAAAAAAAAATTGAAACCCACTTTTAGAATTAAGTAAAATCAAGTGGGTCTAATTATTTGGATTTGATAAGCTTTGATTTGTTGCAACATGTACAGCTACTAATTAAATAACCAGGCTGGTTTTTCCCAATAACCAATATGTGGTCCTTAATTTTTGGATAACGACCCAAAAAAATTATTTATTTAGCATTTTTCCCCTAATTTTCAAATTCAATTAAAAGTTCTTTTTAATACCAAGTTGCATTATTCTTCAAAAAAAAAAAAAATACTAAGTTGCATTACATCCATGATATTAGATCTAATATCATCTCAAACAGTGGAACTAATAGTTTTAAATCTTTTCAAAAGGGGAAAAGAAAGAGCTAGTAAAGTTTTAATGTATTTTCTTGCAATTGTTTCCCCTCCAATCACTATTTTTTTTGTGAGTCAGTTTTATTAAATAAGATTAATTACAACAAAAGTGGAAAAAATGATTTAGCCAATTATTCAAAATCGAAAGGCTTTCTAAAATACTCGAGAGGACATATAGAAAAATCACATGTAAAAAAAAAACCTTCAAAATTGGATACAAAATAAGTAAATAAACAAAGTATATGATGGTATTGAAACATCAACTATTGCTAATCACAAAAAAAAAAAAAGAAAGGAAATAAAAACATAGTAACGGTGCTAAAATAGTGGGTTGAACCTCTCAAATTTCAAAGAAATAATAAAGAGGGATCATCTTATTCCAAAATAACAACTTACAATACATAGAACAATTATCCAATAAAATCAGGACCAAAAATTGTAGAAATCCATGAAAAGAAGCTCTAGCTGAAAGAAAAGATACAAACAACAAACTAATTTCAATTTTATTAACCAGGAGAAAGAGAAGTCACACGAAGTCACTTAACCAGATTATTACCATTATCTTCCATATCTCTTTCAAAAATATTACTGAGTTTAAGGTAAATTTCCTTGAGATTAGACACTTAAAACATACCTAATTGTTCTCCTATATCAAAAACCTAATTTGTCCTTTTCTCAATAAAGAAAGATAGAGGTTGCTCAATAGCATAATAGATTGGGGATGAGCCGGAGTTGACAAGAAAATGGTTCATTTGTTTTATGTCATCATCGGAGATAGGATTAAGGAAAAGAGAAGGTGATGAAGGTAGCAAGGGCTTAGATTGCTTGGAAGATTTTCATCTTGTGAATAGAATTCTTTTACCTCTTTCTTTTTGTCTTTTAGCATAAAAAAAGCTTTAAGGTTGAGAGGGAAGGATATGAGATTAAGATTAGTGTCAAAATAACCAACATACGATATAGTGATGTCACAAAGGTCCAAAGTAGAAGAGGGAGGGACCTACATATGGAAATGCTCCAATGCAAAAGATTTATGAGGGGAAACAAAATGTGAGGTAATAGGTGAAGGTGAAATAAAGAGAGGAGAAAAAGGTGGAGTGACTAAAGCACAAGAGGAGGACATGAAGGTCGATGCAAAATATTAAAGCAAGGGGTAGGAGAAGTGAGGCAGATTTAGAAACAATAACAATAAAGAAATTTGAGATGTGTGTAATGGAACAAAATGGATTTGATACCGAAAACTTTTTTTTGTTGGTTGAGGGAGAAGGATGAAGGAAGGGGAATGATGAGCCTGATGCTATGTTACTGAAAGAAAAAAGAGAGTGGATCAAAGGGTGAGATATCTTTTAAGATTATAATTTGGACATGAGAATTATCTATAAAAATAGAAGCCACATCATTAATATGAGAATTAAGATTAGTTGGTTTAAGGAATCTAGAATGAAAATTGGATTTGTCGATCGAAACATTATCAAGACAGATAAACTTACCCGACCTAGAATACATTATCAATGAAAATATTTTTTCCTCCCATGCGTGATGGAAAGAAATTCATAGTTCAACCGTACAAGCTGATTAAGAATTAAATAAGTAGGTTCCTATCTTTTTATAGGCTAAAAACATCATAACCCCAATCTGACGTTGAATTGTTAAAAGACTCTAAAGGCTTAAGAAAATCAAATATTAATAAAAAAATTAAACTCACCAAGGTAAGAAATGTTACAACTAGAGATAACCTTAGTTAAAAGAAAATCATTTAGATCGAGGATAAATTTCACATTAAATTCAATCATGAAGAGAATTCTTTATTGGAACGATACACAATGGGTGGGGTTACAACTATATTCTTAGTGAGATTCTTTTTTAAAGCAAGTGGAGGCAAAGAAATATCAGGTACAAATTGAAAATGATTATTGATAATGTATGAAATACTAAGAATTTGCCCCCTCATTCATTATTTCTTATCTTATAAAATGAGTTTAATTTGTTTGTTCTAGGGTGATTCCTGATTATTTTTAGAAATTTATATTTTAGCATGCCATGAAATGATAGGAACCAAAATGAGGAAAATCTGCATAGGAAACGAGGGTGTTTGAAGAGCCAAAAGCTTATTTTACTTAGCTCATGCTTTGAGCTGCGGGCGTGAGCCTAACCATGAGGGAAGGCTCAAAACCATTCTTTCAAATGTATTGAAAAAGCCTTGAAATGCATTTAATAGCGCTCTCTTACTAGCTGAATTCTAGAGCCAAGATTTGCTAAATTCAAGGCCAAGATTGAAGATTAAAGTGAATTCCAAACTTTTTCCATGAGTTGTTCGGATTTCCTATCTTTTCTTTATCTTTGATATTTAGTATGAACTAAACTTGTAATACTTAAATATTTGATGAACCCTAAAAACCTTTTGTATGGATTGATAAGTTATTTTTAATTAAATCATTCATTTAGGATTGTTTTATCTCTATAATGATTATTTATTGTCTTTTAATATTCAAATGAGCGCTTGACTATTAGATGCTTGTTTTTATGTTACTGACTTGAGAAAGGTTGGCATGAATATAACATTCATTAGGTTTAAGAGTTGATTGGGTCACCAAAGATATGGCTACAAGAATTTTTAGCTTTTATTTTGTTCTTTGAGTTTAATACATGACCTATTTTATGGTGGGTTTGAAAAGTGATTCCACTCACCATACATAGGGATTAGGGAGTTAAATCACTTGAGAGAGGTTTTATCCTAGCTAAGTGGGATGTTAATGCAATCCTATGGTTTGATTTAATTAGGTGCCTATAATGATATATGCATTAAGGTTTAAGGGTGATATGAGTCTTAGATAGACTTGGGGAAGTTAGTCTTAACCTAACTAAATAATGCCTCGAGTTTCACCCCGAGGTTGAAAGGTCCACCTGGAGGACCTATCCTCGATGGATAATCACCTACCCCACAGTGCCTACTCCATCCTTGATCGACACCTATCCTACTGACATAGGAAAAAGTGTCACATCACATCCCAAAATAGGACTTCAGGAACCAGTCTCCTCGTGACACTTGTCCCTCTTAACAGTGACCCCTCAATCTATAAATAAGAGGTCCCACCTACTTTTTAAAGGTAATCACACTTCAATTCTCTCACTCTATACTTTAAACCATTTCTTATCTAAACTAACTTGAACATCGGAGGGTTATTGGTGGACACAATGTCCAACCCTTTAATCATTTCCTTTTCGTGCATGCCTCATTCCAAAGTAACCAGGAAACACTTCTCTCAAACTAGGGGAACAAATACCTCTATCAAAAGGGATTCTATATCTAGGTAGTTTTCTATCATTAATTTCCATCACATTTATTTCTTGCTCTCTTCAATTAATTATTTTTAGTTTAATTAATTTAAATATTTAGTTTTAATTGTTATTCCCAAACTTATTGCTTACTAAAGATTAGTCAACATTTGAGTTAATTATTGTCCCAACAATGGATACTATGAGGGAAGCAGGGGCAGGGTGAGTTGGTGTTCAAAAACTTTTTGCATATTTAAATAATAAAATAAAAATTCTTCATAAAAATGATTCATGAAACTTTAGAAGAGATAAATAATTGACAAAATATAAGTAATAAGAGAGAATAATTAATATGAACCCAAATTAATCAAAGGAGATAGTAATTTCAACATATTAACAAAAACATAGCAAGAGAAAGAAAAAAAATGTAAAAGAGATAGGTTAAGAGAAAATGTCAACAATTTTTATAGTGGTTCACCCACTCTTTTAATCAAACTCTGATTAAAGTTCTACTTGCACAAATTCAAAGCTTATAAGGTTCTAGTTCTCTAGGATTTCACCCTTTTACTCAACCGAAGCCTCATTTTAAAGTTTACAAGGATTTGTTTACAAGAAGAGATACAAGTCCACAATAATTGTTTAATGAAGTTTAAGTTACATGAAAGATACAAGAGTTGATCTCATAACAAATTGTTTCTCAAGAACCAAGAATAAGAGTTTTTAAGAGTAAAGCTCTTGAAAAAAAATAATATACAAAGGTTTTAAGAAACTTGATGAAAGCTAGCCCTTAATTGCTCTAGAGTTCTTATTGAAGCTTCTAAGATGATTTGTTATTAATATCAAGCTCTAGAGATGTCATTTTCAAGCTCCAAATGGTTAGAAAGCATAATGACATCATTCTTCAACATTTTAAAGTTTGTCTAACATGTGCTCTACACAACATCTTGCCTTTTTGCACATTCTTCCACATGGCATCTTAAGGTAGTTGGAATTTGAATTTATTAACATCAATAACTTCACACTATTTGTTGGATTTCAGACACTTCTTCACACAACATCTTTGACTCGGTGAGGAAAGTGGCAAAACTTTTGAGACTTGAAATGGTGTCTTCGATTATTGCTACATAAGGTCTTAGCTTGGTCCACACTTCTTCTTAGAGAATATTCATTTCTCAACACAACATCTTGGATAAGTTTCCAGATAGCTTGAACTCTCTATAAGTCAACACAATGTCTTGGCACTTTTAAAATTTTCCCACATGGCGTCTTGACATAAGTTTTATGGAAAATTTAAAATGTTATGCCTTAAATTTTCAAGTTAGTTTCTGTAGCATTGATTATATACAATATGATATACTTATATATAACCATATGCACACTTGAAAATGATTAGTTATGCATATATATCATATATCAAGCATAACTTAACTAAACTACGATTTTAAAATCGTCAAAATATAGAAGGGAAACAATGTCGCCTTTTTTTATGATGACAAAACTTAATTTTAGTTTCAAGCAAAACATTTAACAAGATAGATATGCAATAACTAAACCAAAGTTTGTCAAATTTTTGAACAAAAATATGGCATCAACTCCCCTTATCTATATGCATAAATTTTTGATAAAAAATTTGACATATATGCACAAAATGTAGTGGAATATCCATATATATTCAAGTATGCTCAATATACACTAGTATACTTAACATATGTTCAAAATGACATATTGAATTATAAGCAATTTCTACATCAATCTCTCAATATTACCAATCAATATGCTCAACATCAATTAATATGCAAATATCCATTTCAATAACCATGTCATATTAATAACCAATATCAATAATATGACAACAAAAGGTTTAAAAGAATACATAACATACTTTCTCTCCCTTTTTTTCATTGAGAAAAAAAGGTATCATACCTAAATAATTTAAGCGCAAAGGATTAAGAGGTGGATAAGGTCAAAGTTAAACCAAATATAAAATAATAATAATATCCAAATTCATATCATAAGATACCAAAATAATGTACTAACAACAATCCAACATACCAGAAATATAAGCATAAAAAAATACTTAAAAACATAAACACCAAGGTATTAAAGTCATAAACACAAAACCATGAGGCCCTAATTAATGTACCAAACTATGTAAAAGATAACACATAAAATGGTATGCCATAAGGATAAAAGATAAGGCAGGAAAAGTGGAGTTCGGGCTTCCGGTGAAGGTGGGGAAGGAAAGCAATAAATCAAATTGCCTAGTAGATCATAAATTTTTGCTTGCTTCTCAATCAGCTCATCTCGGTAAGTTCCAAATGTGGCCAAGTGGTCATTAATAATGATGAACCTACCATTAACTTTAATTCTGAAGTTTTCCAACCTAATGCTAAGGTTGTCAACTTTGGCATCGGTTTCCTCAACCATGGTAGTAATCTTCTCCTCAAAATCCTTCTCACTATCTAAATTTTCAACTATCCATTGAGTCACCTCCCATTAATGAGCTACCTCCAGATCTGATGAAGGGGCATTTTCCTTGAGAATCCTCTTCTTATCCCTTTCCTCAATCAAGCCTATCTTGCTCTAAGTAGTCTTATTCGCAACATCATTTTTTATTCTTTCAATGATATAGGGCAAGTCGTATGGTTCTTTAAAGACACCTAGTTTCTTTACAAATGCAGTCATAATCCAACTCCAATCCATTTTACCTCATATCCTTGATTGCAAATGCTTACAATTTTCTAAAGATATAAGATTTGACGTCCTAGCAATTTGTTTTTCAAGAACAAGAGTTTGAAGAGTAATGTTCTTAAAAAATAGAGTATATAAAGGTTTTACAATAAAGCATGAGAAACTTGATGAAAGATAGCTCTTGAATGCTCTAAGGTTCTTGATGAAGCTTCTGAGAAGATTTGGCATTAATATCAAGCTCTATAGATGTCATTTTCAAGCTCCAAGTGGTTAGAAAACATAATGATATCATTCTTCAATGTCTTAAAATTTGTCAGACTTATGCTCCATATAACATCTTTATTAGGCTTGTACACCCTAGAGCATATACTTTGTATATATATTTGTAATCTTAATCTCATAACGACTTTTAATATATATGTTTCATTTAATGATTTCGTTCATTTTAGTAATTAGCGTATATATGTTCCTTAGGTCTTATGTGAGAGAATCTATTCTCAAAGAGTTTGGAAATATGGAGACAGATTATTTTTGCCATAAACTTTAAAGCAAGTTCACGATCATAGGATTATTGGTAGGAATGTCACTAATCCAGAAGGCAGTCACCTCTATTGTCATCGATTAAAAGTATGAGATACTTATTGGTATGGAGGTAGTGAGTCTCATGCTACAGACATGTGATGGTGTGACAACATGTGGACATGCTCATGTGATGAGTAAATCGAACAATGACACTAGATGATAGATATATGGGTTTTATTCACTAGTCAATATCTTATTATCTAGATCATAATTGTACATATAATCCTTATATTTGAGGTGAAATGTTATCTAGCATATTAGTGGCTACTGTTTGTTACTGCTTACATACCGATGCTATCCAAGTATTGGTATATGGCATGTGGTAGCCATAATTAGTGATATGTTGAGATAAGTGATCTCGAAGAAAGGATTCATTAACTTGGATTAAAAAAAAGGAAGGAATCTTATGACTTCTAGTTATTCTTAATATTCAAATCCTTAGCCAAGGTAGTTGAGATTCACTAGAAAGAGTTTCTAGTAGGAATCAATTTATCGAGAACTGAAATGGATAGAAGTTATATGATCTGGCATATAGGGTTTGATTAGTCCATAACCCTAGCTAAGATCGGGAATCCGTAATTAAGAGATTCAAGTGTACGATAATTATGATCAAGAGATCCATGCAATGTCAGGGATACGATCGTCGATATTTATTTCAAATTAGATAGTCATGATATGTTATGTTAGGCATCACTCATGACTTATGGGACTAAGTGTGCAATGAGATTACACACTTAAAAGAAAGAAACATGTTTTCTTTATCCCATTGCTAATTAGAATATGAACCTAGTAAGTCACACACCATAAAGTATTTCTCAAGGCTTAGCATTAAATCATATTAATAATTAATTAAATAGTTTAATTATTGTTAATTAATTTTTAATGAGATGATTGCATTAAACTTATAATTAAATTTACAACGACCCTAGCATGTCTTGAAGTTTAATTCATAAAGGGACTAATTCAATTATGTCATAGTTTGTATAAGATACAAATAGGCATGACTAATTGAAATTGTTTTGGAAAAACATAAAATAATTAAGCTTTACATGAGATGTAAACTTAATCCACACTAGATGTGGTTAATCAAGGGTTAAAGTGATTCTAACTAATTATGTGTTTAATCTAGTTGACTAATTGCCTAGTTAAATAGTCAATTATAAATTAGAACAAGCAACCTATCTTCCTAACATTCTTTTCCTTAAACCCTAAACCCTATCATGAAGTGCAACAAACTTTCTAAATGACAATTTTTGCAATAAGTTAACTAAATGCTTAGGAATTTTTGATGAACTTGGGCATATTTGTGTTCAATGTTTGGTATTTGGGTTATACTCTTGTTCAACCACCAATTTTGTGAGGCACACACTCTTTTTTGGATTAAATATTTTAAGTCAAGCTATCTAAGTTATGTAGTTGAATATGGCTTTGCTTAAGGACATGCAAAGGTTTAGTGTGGGGAAATTTGTTGATAGCCATAATTCATACATGTATGATAGTTAATCATGCATTTAATTATTATTTTAATTTATTTTACATGTATATAGTTATAATGTTGTTTTTATTGTTTTTACGATTTTCGTAGTATGAGAAAGGTATTTTCTATGTTCTCAGGTATTTGAAGGTTTAAAATGAGTCAATGGAAAAGTTCAGAGTAAGCTGGTGCAAGAAAAGTGAGTTTGGAGTGTGAAACATTGAGTATTTGGATTGTAGAGAACACGATGCCTCGCCGAGAATCATGGAGCCTCGCCACAACTTTGACAGCTTTGAACACTTTTGAGTATTTTTACCATAACTTCAGCTATAGATGTCTATTTGAGTAAGGTATCATTGGAAAGTTAAGAGAAAGATCTAAAACTCTTATGCAGATAACAAAGTCTAATTCCAACATTTTCTAGTCCAAAACTATCTCGCAAATAAGACATATTACCTAATGCAAATTTTATTATGAACTTTGAGTTATTTATTTCCTATTTTGATTGAACTTCTTGTCCAACCCAATTTAGGAACTTTAAGGATATTTTAAGAGGTTTCCTACTTAAGTTTTATCGTATTTCTCAAAGATACACCATATAAAGGGTTTTAAAACTTAATTTAAAGGGAGGATTGAAGGCTACAAATGTCTGATTAAGGCGAGTAAGGTATCGTTGGAATGCTAAGAGAAAGATCTACAACTCTTATGAAGATCACAAAGATTAATTCCAAAAGTTTCTAGTCCAAAACCGTCCCACAAATAAGACATATTACCTAGTGCAATTTTATTACGAATTTTGAGTTATTTATTTCCTATTTTGATTAAAATTCTTGTCCAACTTAATTTAGTAACTTTTAAGATATTTTAAAAGGTTTCCTACTCAAGTTTTACCCTACTTCTCAAGGATACACTATATAAAGGATTTTAAAACTTAATTTAGAGGGAGGATTAGTGGAACTCAATTAATGCCCCTTTTAGGGGAAGTCTAAACTTTATTTCATTCTTTAC